>NW_018923132.1:23987-39373 GCF_002207925.1 Prunus avium | reverse complement strand
TCATCTTGAGCTCCATAACTAGTTCCACTATAATCAGACATGACATAACCATAGCCATCATAAGATTCATTTGAGTTAGTAATAGGTTTAGTTCCTATGCTCATAGATCCAAAACTGATCGCCATGTCCTCTTTAGATGGATTGGAGGTATGTGGGCAGTGGACTGTGCATAGATTCTTCATATTAATAAATTATAGGGTTCTAGGCAAGAATTAGCTATTTTTTAGTTCTAATTTGTTTCAATTGCCTTCAAAACTTCTGAATTTTTTTGGGGTTCTGTTATGGGTATCGGGAAATATCGGGGATATCGCACTTATCGGGGATATATCGTCGATACAGGGGAAGATATGGCTTTACCCCCCAGTATCGGTGTTGACAGTTCAAAATATCGATATATTGGTGTATCGGCCGATATTTCAATCCTTCGCTAGAAGGAGAGGGCTTCGAACTTAGGTATAAGGGGGCTCAATATCTTTGGCAACTGACCAAACCTAACTTGCACTTCCATCAATTTTTTAATTCAAGAGAATTCATAGTTAAACAAGTAATCTTATTGTATGCCATCTATCTACTTAATCAGTGCACATTGGTTTTTTTGTCCTTTTTGTCAAATGATGCCAAATACGTGTTAGTTCCGTAGGAATCTTAGTTTGTGAAGTATGGAGCCTAGGATCGATATATAAAGTTTGTGACGTATTGACTAACTAAAGTCACCTCTCAAATCTTAATGAGATTTTCTATTTAAACCCCGAATTTCTCTTTGTTCACCCCAATACTTAAATCATTAAGCTGTAAGTTTTATTATTGTGTAAAAAGACAAAAAGGTCATCCAACTTAAACAATACAAACTATACACACACCCCACACACCCCCCAACTCTTCAAATTAAGTTTTAGAAAAATACAAACTCTTCTACATCATATTGCCAGATTACTTTTCTCTTTTAAAGACGCATAACATTGACGAGCCTACCTCTTTGAAATCTGCGCAGGAGCTGATGGAAAAACTTGTTGATTGTTTCACTGTAATGATCTTATTCTCTTCCCTTTGTTGATTGGCTTTTTTTTTTTTTTTGGGGTACTCTTGGTTGTTGATTGCTTGGTTGTTTTGATTTTTGATTTAAAATGTATACATGATGTTTTGATAAAGCTCTTCTCTTTCTCTAGAAAAATCTGATTTTAGGCGACCACCTGTGAGTCTGACCACCACCTGCGTATTATGACAGATACAAGTGCAGAAAAATCTCATTTGATACATCTGATTTTTCTGCATATTTAGTGATGAGGCTAAAACCATGTAGATATTAACATTAAGCAGATATTCTTAAGTTGAGACTGCAACTCTAGAGTATCTATAAGTTCCTTTCATTCTTTTTGCCAAGTAAGTTTCTTGAATCTTATAAAATATTATACCAATGATCACATAAATTCCAAGTATATACCCTTCATACGAAATTTCACTGAGATTGAGTATCAAAAACAGCATGCTCCTGACAAAGATTGAAAGAAACAGAATATGATTTAAAAAACAGAGTTGAAAAAGGGCAGCATGTAGTCATTGTCTACAGGTCAACGGCAGCATATAAAATCATTTATGATGTACATTCCCATGAAGTCTCTCTCACAGTTGTAAATTTCCTCAAAAGATACTATTTTGGCTAATCAAAAATAAAAAAAACACTGACCAATTGCTTAACCTTGACAAGTACCATTTAAATATCCCAATGCTTTCCAGAAGCTCATGGAGATTAATCGTGTATTTCATCTAATATAAAAGCATTGCTTAACTGAAATTCATTGCTTAATTGTGGGGGTTAAATAGAAAATCTTTTTTAATTTTTTATTTTTTCAGCTTGGGGTGTATTTAAGGGTAGTTTGGGAAAATAGTGGGGTTTACTTAGAAATTGTGAAAATTTAAATTAAAAGTTGGGGTGAACTAAGAGAAGTGTGGGGTTTAAATAGAAAATCTCATCTTAATTAGGTTGTTTAAATTTGTGCACTGATTGAGTAGAAAAATGACGTGCTTAATCCCACGTAACCTATAGTAATTAAGGGGGACTACATACTAATCGGAATTTTGATACCGATTTAGCATGTAAGTTTTCTCCTCCTTCTCCCTCTCCCTCTCCCTCTCCTCCTCCTTTCTTCAACAACCATGAAAAATTCTTTTTTTCAAAAAAAGAAAAACACCTGCAAGTCACCCTCCCCTGCCTTCGCCTCTTCCTCCTTAACTTACCCAAGTTACAAAACCAGCAAAAGACTTGAGTTAAAGAAGTTGGAAAAAAAAAAAAAACCAAAACACACATGTTGTTTTGTAAAGAAGCCACGTTGGCTATTCAGGAGGAATGGCTCCTGATATATCAGGAGCCAAGCATTGTCCTTTTTACACCCTCATCATATTATCAAAATGGCACACTTGACAGTGATATGCATAGTTACAGTTAAGCTGTCATTGTATCAAAGAATGACAGATCTGCTGCAAGCGTTCTTGTTAAGGAAGCCTTTAGCTGGCATGGAACAAAAACTGTCATTCCAATTTCTAAATATTGAGAGGGGAAAGAAGAAAAAGAAAAACTGTCCCAATCAATTATTCCCATTCCACAAAACAGCAAAGTTTCATTCTATTATATCACCTTCAAAATCAGAAAACCAAATGGACATGTGTAAATTTTTTTCTTTTTCAATTTTAATGGGTGACAGCTGTCGAGAGATCGTTGGACGGGGATACTTAGCTGGATTGCTTACCCTGGCATCCCCATGCCAAGGAAGTTTTTCTCCTTCTCAACACTTGACACGTTTCCATATGCATAACCATAGTTCCATAAATACAAAGTAAAATGTTAACCATGGTTATGCCTCTGAATAGGTGTAAAGTATTAAGAATGGTAATGAGGATACACCTTGGATAAAAAGCTTATATTTTATTTTCCACTTTGCACCATTTATTCAATATTGTTGGTACACACAATGAAACTGCTTAAATCTCACATGTGTAAAACAAAATGTGGTGGTTAAATTTATGTCAGTAGAAAAGTTTTGTTAAGTTTTTCCTTGATTTGGTTGCTTAAGGTTAAGTCCAATGCTACTTGTTTGATGATTCGTACCTCCCTTTATTACTTGTTATTTAATTATCACTTCTAAATTGATTATGACTTTGTTAGCTGATGGGTTTTATTAGTTATAAAAATTCTTCTAGCTTCAAAGATGGTAAAAGAAAAACCTTACTGTTTTTATGAAAGATTGTTATGAAGATATCAAATTTTAAATCTCATAAACAGTCCTGCTATGATGCAATTATTGCTAGGGTTATTGACTTTGTAGCTACACTTGAACGCACATTCCAACATATCACATTCCCACGAATCATTCAGTTACAAGTATCAAATCATGTTTGGTGCGGCCCCAGCTGTCTGGGGTGTCTCGACAAATCAAATGGGATCGACCGCCTCTGCATACAATTATTCTTAATTGTGATGGTGCTTTGGACCGTGAAGAAGAAAGGAGAGGTTTGGGGGGCTGTTGTAAAGATAATGCAGGGAGATTCATATGTGGGTTTGCTACTTTCGGTCCACCTGGGCTGAATGTATTAGGCACTGAGTTGGTGGCATTGAGAGAAGGGTTATTGATGATGGGGTTTAAAGGCTATACTCAGTTTGTGCGTGCAACTGACTCCAAAGAAGCTGTGGCGATGCTCAAGGGAGCTTTGGAGTGGCGGAGTAATTTGGGTAATGTGGTGGAGGATATTAGACGATTAATGGCGGTTCGTGGGGTGGTTGATGTGGTGTTTCAACCTCGCGATGGCAATGGGGCTGCACATGCACTGGCCCAGTTTGGATTGAAGAAAGGTTTGCGGTTGTTGGGAAGATATTGGTACCCCTTGGCTGGAGCAGGTGCTAGAGAGCGATAGGATGCAAACTTAACAGTGCTTTCTTGTTTTCCTCTGTTGTTTATTTAGAGGTGATGTGGTACTCTTTTTCTTTGACCGGATTTTCCTTCTTTGGGGGTTTTATATGGCAAGGTTTTAATGAGGCCACTCTTAGCCCTCCGTTTCACCAATTGATTCTATTGGGTGTAAAGCCACTTTTACATCTCCTTTTACACTTCCGAGAGATGCAAATGTCATTTTTGCTCCAATGAGTTGGATGCAAATTCAAAGCTATAAATTCAATTTTCTTGTATTAACATTTTTTTTTTTGTTAATTTTTTTGTGTTGATTTTGTGTGTGTTAGGTTTAATTATTTTTTCTAAACAAATCGACCTAAAAATTTTAAAATTTTGATTAGATATAATTTCATTAAGTATGATGTAAATAAAATTAATCTAAACCGTCAAATTTTTCCACTCCTAATATCGTTTGTATAAAGAAAAAACAAACAAGATTTAAGTGTCCATTTACAGCTACTTATTTATAGCAATTATGTCTCGAAATTGTGCCTTGATTATTCAATCATAGGAAAGGAGGACCAGTACTTCCATCAATTTTTTAATTCAGTTATGACAATGGCTCGAATCAGGGGTGGGTATATGTCATTCCCATCCCCATCCCCATAAAGCTTTTTTTCCCCTATCCCACCTTCATACCCGCAATATTCATGTCGAGGATTCCCCATCCCCACTTTCGTTGGGGAATAGGGTTCCCCGACCAGCCCCATTACAGAAGAAAAAATCAATATAAAACCACTTTGTGGAAAAGAAAAAGAAATAGGACTAGTGCAAGATAATGAATATATATATATATATATATATATATATAATATTTAAATATTGACCAGAAGTTAACTAAATATATAAGTAGTGTGGCTTAAGATTCGTATAAACTATATAAATATATAATATAATAATAGAAAATATAAAACTTAGTCGGCACAATCACTTTAATAATATATTTATACCTACTATAATATATATATATATATATCAAGAGGGGATCTAGATACCAGAAGAAAGTGCAGTAATGAAGAAGAGATAATAAAATAACTTCTAATAATGAAATATTGAAAGTAATGCGTAAGTAAAGACTGATAAAAATAAAATTAGCATTAACTGATAATTGAAAATAATGAAGTTGCAGACTTACTGAAAATCTTGAAAGATTTTATTGATAGGTAGTAGCACTCATAATTTTAGAAGTGTTCTTCAGAATAGTATTTCTAAAAGAACTTTGAAACTGAAAAACTAAACGGGAGGGTTCGGGTTGGGGATTAAAATACGATCTTCGTCCCTCTCCAAACATCATACTCAAAAAATTCCCGGTACCCGTTCTCATGTCCATTTGTTATCCTTCATACCTGATCCATTAAGATCGAATCCCAGCGAAAATCCTTATCCGCGGGGAAAATTGGCATCCCTAATCGTAGATCACAGATTAAAATCCAAGTTTGCTTGTTTTTGACTTTGCACCACATTATTGTTGGTGGTACACAAGATGAAACTTGTACCATTAAACTCACATTCTTACCCTACACCAGGCGACACTAGGCTCTGCTGCATGATTGGGCACGTCATTATAAGCTCCAAAAATGGCCCTCTCCACACCCAAACGAGTTTCACGAAATGGACCGCCAGAAAAGAAAAAAAAACCAAAAACCAAAAACAAAACAAAACTTTCATGCATATCGTTTTAAATGTCCATTTCCAACTAAGTACAATACAACAATAATAAGGCAGATGCAGGTTAGGTTAGGCCAGGTGAGTTGTCTAAGATATTGAATCACTCTTATATCCAAGTTCGAATTTATCTCTCTCTATCAATTATGGCTTGATTAGTTAGTCATACAAAAATAGAGGATCCTGAACCTATTGTATCGATCAAGCTAGAAGGAGATGACTTCGAACTTAGGTATAAGGGGGCTCAATATCTTTGGCAACTGACCAAACCTAACCTGCACTTCCATCAATTTTTTAATTCAAGAGAATTCATAGTTAAACAAGTAATCCTATTGTATGCCATCTATCTACTTAATCAGTGCACATTGGTTTTTTTGTCCTTTTTGTCAAATGATGCCAAATACGTGTTAGTTCCGTAGGAATCTTAGTTTGTGAAGTATGGAGCCTAGGATCGATATATAAAGTTTGTGACGTATTGACTAACTAAAGTCACCTCTCAAATCTCAATTAGGTTGTTTAAATTTGTGCACTGATTGAGTAGAAAAATGACGTGCTTAATCCCACGTAACCTATAGTAATTAAGGGGGACTACATACTAATCGGAATTTTGATACCGAATTTTTAAAATTTTCAGGGTAAAATAAAAAGGTAACAAAATAAATTTTATTCGTCCTCTCACTACAACAAAAAAGGGCTTTTGCGAGGAAATCTTTCCTCGCCACAGGTTCCAATTTCCTCGCTACATCTCTACAGCGAGGAAAATGTGTTCCTCGCTCGGTCGACGGTGAAACCCCGTCGTAGAATCCTATAGAGAGGAATGTTCACGTTTCCTCGCTGAATCCTTTCTGCGACAACTTAACTATTTCCTCGCCAAACCTCTATAGCGAGGAACTCTATCATCGCTAAAGGTCATTTAATTTCTCGCGATAAGTGATGAACGAGGAACATATTTTCCTGTACATCCTACAACGAGGAAACTATTTCGTCCCTAAAGATAAAATATCGTCGGTAATAGTTGTATTTTATTGCGACGAATACCACAAGTTCCTCGCTATATCTCTAAAGCGAGGAAAACGTGTTCCTCGCCCGGTCGACGGTGAAGCCCCGTCATAGAAGTATGTCAAATAATTATGTCAAATTAATTTGCATAAAACACAAATAATTATGTCAAATTAATTTGCATAAAGTACAAATTTATACTGGACACAAAGAATTGTGTCAAATGTCAATTAAATGTAAATAATAAGTATCATCTGACAAGTTGTTCAGAAAAAGTAAAATTATTTATTTATGTAGACACAATAGTTGTGTCTTTATCAGACAAATGTGACACCCGTATAACACAAAACTACATTTGTGCCCGCTTATTTTTATGTAATGTACCTTTTCTCTTCCAAGTTTAAAAAAAAAGGGAAAAATACGTATGTTTTATTATTATTATTTTTATAATAATTTAAAAAACACACGGATCTTTTCCAACCCTAGAAAATATCTAACCCTCCCCTTCTCTTCTCTCGTTCCCACCTAAACAAGCCCAGTAAAGTTCTTACCTTTTCTAAACTCTTTCTTAAAATAAGACAAAAAAGAATGAGAAATTGAGAATTCCCCGTGGAAAGGAAATTCCTTTTGAACAAGACCACTCAATCTCTCATTATTGGCACTTTCGGCTCCAGCTGCTTGATTCAATGGTCATGGATGAACCACGTCATTAAGCTCCAAAAGATGGCCCTCTCTCTCTCCACCGACAAAATCTGAGCATTAACCTCTTGTTCATTATTCGCAATTTCTTGTTCATCATTCACAATTGCTGCCATGCTTTCAGATTTATTGGATATTTCAGTTGAAGAAGTTGAAGCAGAATGTTCTAAATTAACACTTTCAGACTTTTTGACAAACCTTCCTAGATGATCTCTAGGTCGCATAAAGTAAATAAATAAATAAACAAAAAAAAAAAAAAACAAAAAAAAAAAAAAAAAAAAAAATTACAAAAAAAAAATTATAAAAAAAAAAAAAAAAAAAAAAAAAAAAAAAAAAATAAAAAACTGAAAACATAATTTTTTTTCAAATATTTTCTCTCTATCTTCCCCCAAAAAAAAGATATTTACTCATATACCCATTCTTAGCACTAAAACTATAAATAAACTCTACACCATTTAATTTGTATAAACAAACTTTAAAAAAACCCAAAAATTGACAGCTGCCCCTATTGAATTTAATTTTGATTATTAAATTACTTTGATACCCTATTGAGTATTTTGGGTTTTTTTTAATGAGGTTTTGAGGTTTGGCTTGTTTTAAGAAATTGATGATAGTTTTGTAATTTATAAGAAGTTAAAAGTCTCTTTGTTTATGTTGTAAATGAGCTTTGAGTGTGTTTCTAAAGTCCATTTCATATAGGGTATCTTGATCACATGGAAAGGGAAAACTGCCAGTTCATTAACCTGGTTATCTCGTTGACAAAGAAGCGTTGAGATGAATATTCAAGAAATGGGGCAACAAGATTTATGTTCCATATGCTTTGTTTATGTAACGTTTGTACCTTTCAGGTCTCTTGGACTTCAGTTTATTGTTAAGAATAAAGTTGTTGACATTTGGTCATCTTTGTGTTATTCATACTTCAATTTAAAACGCGTTAAAGGAAATGGAAGCGAAGCTTCTTTGGAAAATTATCGCTTCAGTTTTCGATTCATAGAAAACCCAAAATCCTAACTAGCTATCCAAACTCAAATTTAAGACCCTTGAAAAGAGTTCATGTTCAAGATTGTTAATTATATGTTTTTTTGTTGATTAGAATCACACAAAGAAGATTTAGAAACTGCAGTTCAAGTTTAAAAAGATTTTTTTTAAAAGAAAAATAAATAAATAAATAAATAAATCCACCACACAATTGATGCTTGAACCCAAAATTCCAACCTAGTTATTGTATGCGAAATTGAATGTGAATTTTTATGGTTTAAACTTGTTGGTCATTGATATTTATTGGATTTTTGTTTCTCATACCCCATAATATATTTTCGTGTTTATGATCCATTCACATCTTGGTGGGATCACGTAGTAGACATAAATCTTATCCACTCAGTTGGTATACGGATTAAAGGTGTGATTGTGATAGGATTCGGATCCTTTGTTATTATTTTGTCAGTCATGATCTGCTTGACTTTCGTTCTCCATATGCCATCTCATTAAAATTTAATCTAGGGGACTTAAACGGGACGTACATCATCTTTTTTTACTTTAAAAAAACTCAATTTACTCCGAATTAAAAATAAAATAAAACCTTAACTTGACTTTCTGATAACTTACAGGAATTAAAAGTTACATGGACAATAAATTATTGAGACTTTGGAGAAATAGACTACTCCATTTGCATCCACAATATACATCAACACGTAAAAAGGAAAATCCAAATAAGGGTTTGTTTTTTTTCTTTTCTAAGGATAAATATTATAAAAAATTCGGTATAAGTCCAAAATTGAAAACAGAATTTGGATGCATTATCTTATATATACCTAGTAAGTAGGTACATTATCTTATATGAATCTAATAATTAGGTACATTATCTTATATTTACCTAATATTTAGGTATATTATCTTATATTGACCTAGTAATTAGGTACATTATCTTATATTTACCTAATATTTAGGTATATTATCTTATATTGACCTAGTAATTAGGTACATTATCTTATATTTACCTAATATTTAGGTATATTATCTTATATTGACCTAGTAATTAGGTACATTATCTTATATTTACCTAATATTTAGGTATATTATCTTATATTGACCTAGTAATTAGGTACATTATCTTATATTTACCTAATATTTAGGTATATTATCTTATATTGACCTAGTAATTAGGTACATTATCTTATATTTACCTAATATTTAGGTATATTATCTTATATTGACCTAGTAATTAGGTACATTATCTTATATTTACCTAATATTTAGGTATATTATCTTATATTGACCTAGTAATTAGGTACATTATCTTATATTTACCTAATATTTAGGTATATTATCTTATATTGACCTAGTAATTAGGTACATTATCTTATATTTACCTAATAGGTATATTATCTCATATCTACCTAGAATCAGGTAAATATTTGTTGGGAAGACATCATCAATAATACTCCTACTTTCATTGTTTTATATGAACTTGTTTTATTTGTTCTTATGCTTGAAACCTCACAAATCAACCTTATGGATAGGTGCAGTTTTATGTTGGTGCTTGCCTATGGGTCTTAATTTTCATTGTAAGATAAAATATATGTGGGTCATTACTTTCATGACTTAAATTGTATTTTATCTATATATTAGGTAAATATTGCAATAGTTAATTGTTAAAGTATTTTACTTAACGAAACGTTTTTTTTGGGTACAGATGTGTCATGGCGGCAATAGAAGGATTCAAAATTCAAAATATGAAATCCATTTAGAAGGAAAGAATCGATACATTAATTTGGATTTACAATTAATGTTCTTTCTTTATTTACCTCAAAGGGTAAACTTGACACAAGAAAAAATTAATAAAAGTCAATGGACCCAAACTATAGCAAAAAATGTGTGGACTAAATCCAATGACGGCTAGAGATTTTGGACTTAGATCGAAGAACCCCAAATTATTATATTCTTTCGTTATTGGCCGAGATGCAACTACTTCTCTTTAGTATGTATATAAAAGCGATAAGGAAACAAAGGAAAAACAAGCAGATACTTGTTGCACCTAGTGTTTGTGTGAATGAATTAATATGGCACACACTTCTGGTTAGCACCTAGGAAAATCAAGCATACAGAGCCATGATCCCCTCTACATTATGGAATTGGTCGGATTGAAACTCAATGACATGGTTTTAGATGTAATGTGTAATATAGATTATTAGATATTAGCTAGATAGGTAATAGTAAGTAGCTAGTAACTAACATTAAACCATATTTATGGCTGTTATCTAGACTATATGTCAGAAATATGTTTGCTACAATCAGTAGCTTTTAAGCGTGCTAACTAGTTAATAAGCTAATACGACAATCACTTGTTTGAATTCACTCCCCAATACTTCCCATTATCCAAACAGTTCATTTTCTTAAATCATCACGGGAAGACCATCGCTGGAAAAAACAATCCACTCAAATCGAAAAGTATTCAAGTATATTTAACTGAGACGACAACAAGAAAAAAGACACACTAGTTTGGGTAAACCATAGAATGGTAACCACAATAATCAAATGACCACATGATTTCCGATTTGGGTGAATTTTTATAAAGATGATCTTTGAGTATGGAATTCAAACATGAATAGTTTGAATTATGAGATTAAATTGTATAGTGGGAGAAAACAAGTGGTTAGAGACATTAACTTACTATACTATACCTATACTATAATAATCACTTCAGATAAATGCAAAAAAGTGCTGTGTACCACTTTTTTAACAACATTAATGTAGAATATAATAAATTTTTCATCAACGGGTCTAGTCTAGTAGAGAAAGATATTGAGTTACAGACACTTGCCTCATATTCGAACTCCCTTATGCCAGGCCTCCAATTGAATTTAACTATCAGTTGTTGAATTTTTATTTTTTACCGTTAATCTGAATCATGAATTTAAATTACGTTGAAAAAAGAAAAAGAAAAAAAAAAAAGGTGTCACACCAGCGCGCAACACCTGACGCGACATCTTCTGCATCCATAATATATTTTGACGTTTATGATCCCATTAACATCCTTCCTAGGGTCACGTCGGTACATTTGTGGGTGGACAAAACCTGGGATCCTCTGTTGGAGAAGACTTAAAGTTTCTCTATTCTTTAGTTTACCAAAGAAAAAAGTTTCTCTATTATTAAAGGTGAGATTGTGATCTCAGATGGATGAGAAATTATTGAGACTTTAAAGCAGACTGTTCCATCTGCATCCGCACTACTTTTTTTTGGACGAAATCTGCATCCACACTATACATCAACAAAACACCTACACTAAAAAAAAAGGCCAACAAGGTTTTTTTTAATATTATTTATAAATAAAAGACTCGTAGCTTAAGTGACTAAGCGTGTTTATCCTTACACTTGATGTAGTTTCCCCTTACCGTAATATTGCTGGTATGAGAAAACAAATACGGGATTTTTAAAAGTGCAAAATATTTTCATATTCTTGTACGCAAATTATTGGTTGGAAATAGAGAGAAACAAAAAGTCACAAATCAAATCGAAATTTACTCGAGAAAATAAGATTTTTTGAGTGTTTCTCAAGCTCCCTTTTGTTGTTTTGGTAGATTCGAATTAATGAGCATGGTGAAGAAGCACTCCAGCTTATATTAGGGAAAACAGTAGTTGATGCAGTGCGATGATCTCTTTTTGTTCTGTTTTAGAAGTTGAAGCTGTTGGATTAAAATTTGGTTTACTTACTGCTAAACGTTTTAGTTTTTCTAATATAATTGTTGACAATGATTCACATTTTGTTAAGCTCTCCTCAAGATCCACCTTGGCACGTTCAGACTTGACTTTATTCGGTTGGCCCAAGGTGGAAAAAAAAAAAGCAAACAAAAGACTAAAATGCAAGTGGAAACCATATTGGGTCAAAAGGGTCATATGGACCCTAATACTGTCACCTATGCATATAAAGCTTAGGTCTCCTCTCTTATACACACATTACAAGCGAAAAAAACCCTACCCTACATAGGCTTGCATAAGGAGTGTTGAGTAAGACTTTTGCACACATTAAAACCCTACCCTACATAGACTTTTGCACACATTACAAGCACAAAAAACCCTACCATATTGGATCAAAAGGGTCATATGAACCCTAATATATACTATCACCTATACATATGGATGAGTAAGACTTTTGCACACATTACAAGCACAAAAACCCTACCCTACATAGGCTTGCATAAGGAGTGTTGAGTAAGACTTTTGCACACATTAAAACCCTACCCTACATAGACTTTTGCACACATTACAAGCACAAAAAACCCTACCATATTGGATCAAAAGGGTCATATGAACCCTAATATATACTATCACCTATACATATGGATGAGTAAGACTTTTGCACACATTACAAGCACAAAAACCCTACCCTACATAGGCTTGCATAAGGAGTGTTGAGTAAGACTTTTGCACACATTAAAACCCTACCCTACATAGACTTTTGCACACATTACAAGCACAAAAAACCCTACCATATTGGATCAAAAGGGTCATATGAACCCTAATATATACTATCACCTATACATATGGATGAGTAAGACTTTTGCACACATTACAAGCACAAAAACCCTACCCTACATAGGCTTGCATAAGGAGTGTAGAGTAAGACTTTGCTCTTTGACAGTGATTTCCTAAACCCTAATATGTGAGGTACAATGAATTATACCCTAAACCCTAATATGTGAGAGAAGGGTGCTAATATATGATGGTGACCTTCCTAGATAATTTGGGCAAGCCCCCATTCCTGCATTGCATGGTTATGCACCGACGCTCATGGAACCGTGAAAAGATTATCCTCTCCAAGTGTTTTTTTATAAAATATATGTAACTATTTTTCATGCCTCCTTTTCAAGGCCGATTTTGATAATTTGCATATCGTTATATTAATAATCTTCAGAATTGGGCCTTCATTAGTCAACAATACTTGGAAAAGATAGGCCAGGAGCATCAATATCTTAATGTCCATGTTAAGCTTAATTAATGTACACGACAACTAATGATGCCAAAGATGCTTTGGTTAGAGCAATCTTAATCCGTCAAACTTAGGTTGTTTGTGCACTTGGATAATTATATATATCATATTTTTTTTAGCTTATGATATATGTAATACACACCTTATTTCCAATTAGTTTTCTCATTGGTTACTGGATCGTGTTTGTTGAATTTTCTAATTAATTCAATCATGGTATAAGAATATAGTTTATTCACGTATTACACCTTACGGCCACACATGCTTTCACATTATGATACATGTGAGAAGATGTATCTCACATTATGATAAAGTTGTTTAACATGAAAAAGTCAAAGCCTTAGAATAGATTTTGAGAATGTGTGAATTGCAACTAGAATAGTTCTTCAATATTTTAGCAAAAGATGTAAATGTTAATCCTTTAAAATAAAATATCTCCATCGTTTGAAAAAAAAAATAGTATATGTCAAATTACTAGTATATTTTAAAATATACTCTCAATATCACTGAGGGAGTAATAAACTTCGTATTTTTTTAGCTTTATCAACCAGTCTTCTACGATATTATTTATTTATTTATTCTTATTGGAAATACATTAAGAAAGGGACATGTGCAAATTTTAAAGTTGTGTCTGATTATTTAATCAGACCAAACTTATTTATTATATGATTGAAAAAAATTAACATGTGTAGGTTCCAAAAGGGTTGGTCACAAAAGCAAGAGAAGGATTGAGCTAGGGAAACATATGTATATCAAAGAAAAGTCCACATGTTGGAGAAATGTTATCTGTTTCGAGTATACCATGTGGGCTGGTGTATTATTCAATACACATGGATCATGTGAAAATATTTTATTTTTATATCCTATGTGTATTGGAGAATATTTCCACATGATTCATGTGTTTTGGATGGTACACCAATCAAGAGATAAACCGAAACATACAAAAATTACTCCACATGTTGTGTTCAAGGAATACTTAGCAATTCAAAAGGGACTTCATGATCTTTTTGAGGTCACGTGCACAAGAGCTGGTGCCTGGGGGTAATGGCCCCAGAGTAATCGCATTGCCTGCCCCTGTTCAGGACACCAACAACTAGGGGACATGGAAATAAGTTGACCCGGAACATAAAAAAAAATTTCATGGCCACGTGAACCAAAGTTTGTCTTAAAATGCGATAAGGAAACAAAGGAAAAAGAAGCAGATGCTTTGGGCTAGAATGCATATATAGTGTTAAAAGCTTCCTGCAAGAATTATGTAAAGAAAACATGGGCCTCATTTCAGTTGCCTTGCAGCATATATTTAATGGGAATGAGAAATTGCCCATCGAGAAGAATATATATGTTCTTCTCAACTTTGCACTTAGTTGATTTTGTTGGTACATAGGATGAAATTTGCTTATTATAAGGTTGATTTGAAAGCTTACTTATATTAATAATCTTCAGAATTGCGCCAGGAGCATCAATATCTTAATGTATAGTATACTCTGTCCACTTGGATAATTATATCATATATTTTTAGCTTTTGATATACGTAATACACACCATATTCCTAATCAGATTTTTTTGAGTCGAATCATTTAATTCAATCATGGTATAAGAATATAGTTTATCAATATCTTAATGTATAGTATACCCTGTCCATGATCAGCTTAATTAATGTACACTGTAGACAACTAATGATGCCAAAGATGCGTTAGTTAGAGCAATCTTAATCCGTCGAACTTAGGTTGTTTGTGCACTTGGATTTAATTATATCAATTAGTTTTTTATGAGTCGAATCATTGGTTACTGGATCGTGTTTGTTGGATTTTCTAATTAATTCAATCATGGTATAAGAATATAGTTTATCAATATCTTAATGCATAGTATACCCTGTCCATGTTAAGCTTAATTAATGTACACTGTAAACAACTAATGATGCCAAAGATGCGTTAGTTAGAGCAATCTTAATCCGTCGAACTTAGGTTGTTTGTGCACTTGGATTTAATTATATCAATTAGTTTTTTATGAGTCGAATCATTGGTTACTGGATCGTGTTTGTTGGATTTTCTAATTAATTCAATCATGGTATAAGAATATAGTTTATCAATATCTTAATG
>NW_018923132.1:9143-23732 GCF_002207925.1 Prunus avium | reverse complement strand
TTATTTATTTTTAATGTATACAATGACCATTTTGCCCTCATATTTAACGGCAAATTGGATGAAATGTTGCAGATTTAGACGGCATGGGGGAAATTGGCGAAAAAAAGAAGTTCATATCCTTAATTTTCTATAGTAAAAAAAAGATAGGGGGTCAATCGAAAGTTAAGTACAAGTTTAGGGGGCAAATCACTAGTATACCCTATTGGAAATACATTAAGAAATGGACATGTGCAAATTTTAAAGTTGTGTCTGATTATTTAATCAGATCTTATTTATTTATTATATGATTAAAAAAAATTAACATGTGTAGGGTTCCAAAAGGGTTTGTCACAAAAGCAAGAGAAGGATTGAACAAGGGGAACATATGTATATCAAAGACAAGCCCACATGTTAGAGAAATTTTTTTATATTCCGAGTGCACCGCGTGGTTGGTGTACCATCCAACACACATGGGTCATGTGAAATATTTTATTTTATATCCTATGTGTATTGGAGAATATTTCCACATGACCCATGTGTATTAGATGGTACACTAGTCACGCAGTGACCCGGAACATATACAAAATTTACGCCACATGTTGTGTTCAAGGAATACTTAGGAATTCAAAATGAACTTCATGGTCTTTTTGAGGTCACATGCACAAGAACTTGAAATTGGCACTTAAGTGACGAGGGGTAAATTAAATGACACAAACACAACCACAACAAGCTTCACACACTATAGTCCTTGACCAAAACACTTATGACTAGTCAACTGCTAGTCATGAACAACCACAATCAAGAATCCACACAGAGCATGCCACAATGTACCTGCAATCCTAGAAAAATACTAGTGACAACCTAGGCACTCAGAAGGACCCATCAATCTCGGCATCCCCTGTGCTAGCAACAACTATGGTGGAAGTGTGTGAAAACATTATAATCAAGTAAATACCAAACAGTAGATAATGATGACTAGTCAACCACCAAGAACACAAACCCAGAAAAATTACAGATATGCAAACCAGATTTTGTTCACCCAGAAACCCACCATTGGGAAAAACTGGAGGTCATCAACCGACCAGGCAATCCACTAAGTAGAAAAAAATTCTTACAAAGGAATACAAGCAAGCTCAAGCAAAACCTAGATCTATTTAGGAAGATGAGCTATACCTCCTTTGTGCAATCTTCTTCTCCAACTTAGCAAAGCTTGAAGCTCAGTTCTTCATGGCAATGGCAGCTCCTTCTTCAGCTCGTTCATCCCATGGCACTAGCTTGCAAGCTCCAACTCAAACCGAAACCAAAATTTGGATTCAAAGGAGAATGACCAATTTCTTCAAGAAACCATACTCTTGAAGAAATCAATCTTGAATCTGACCTAGATATAAATGAGAGAGTGTTTTAATTAGCTAGATGCAGATTTTCATTTTTCAAATGCAGTTTTCAAAAAGAAACAATTTGGAAAACTCAAAGATGAAAAATATGAAGATGGCTCTTGAGGAAGAAGCAAAAGTTTCCAAAGAAACTTTCCAAAACTTGCCTACAAAAGTGACGGCCACAAAATGAAGAATTGTTTGGCTTTTACACACAAAAATTCCCTAGGTTAGAATCGTACAATGACAGCTGGGAATTTTGCAGAATAGGACAAAAACCTTTGGGTAGGATCCAGCTGGAACAGTGAGCTGGAATTCCTACTGAGGCAGAGGTTGACTAGTCATAATCTTCAGAAGTTGGAAAATGCAATGCAAAATTTACCTTTGTCAATTTGCTTGAACTTCCATAGGATAGTTGATAGTTAAGAACACCTAGAGAAGCTATTCTTATTCTAAACTTGAGCTTGATAAAAACAATAAAAATCCTATTACAAAATTGTCAAGGGAAGCCAAAAGAAATACATCAAAATTCATACATTAACAGAACTGGTGCCTGGGGGTAGAATGGTACTCATAGTCATCTGCTACATAAAGAGTCGAGAGCATTTTTGCTCACCAGTTTAACCTAAGGCATCTTCACCACCATTTTCAACGAGAAAAACTTCCCTGGCACGGGGATGCCAAGGTAAGCAATCCAGCTAAGTATCCTCGCCCAATGACCTCTCAATAGCTATCACCCACTAATATTTTTTTACAAAAATTTAGTTTGTTGCCTCTGCTCCTTCATCCTATGCAACCAACATTCAAGCCCTTCTCATCACAATCGCCACTCCTCGCCACATCCGTCAGCATCAGCCTCAAATTCAACACCGCCATCCTCTATCCTTTTTATCCCCATCCCCTCCTCCATCATTGGTGTTATCTACCTCTTCTCATCTCCGTCTCATCTCTCCCTCTTGTTCTCTCTCTTCACGCCAACAACAGTGGAAGCGGCAACGAGCTTGCCCACCTCCAAATTTGAGGTGATTGACATCAAATTTCGAGGTCAATCTCTCCCTCTCTTTCTATCTCTTCTTGGCGGCCTCCGATGTAGTTGATGCAAAGTGGGAGACAAGATGATGAAGCGAGGGTGCATACCAACTCAAAATCAAGCCCAAAGGCTGCTCAATGCACTCTTAAACTTTTTTTATTATTTTTATAATCATTTTCATCATGTAATTCGTAATTTTTAATGCTTTTTTTTATTTATTTATTTAAGGATTTAGAGTATTTAGAGTAGAAAAGCTTAGAAGGACGCCATTGTTAACACTCCCGCTCGGCCCGGTTGATTAATTGTCCATTTTGCAGCTAAGTATAGCAATTATAAGGCATATGTGGGTTATGTCAGTTATTCCCAGCACATTGAGCCCACCCCTTACACCTAAGTTTGAATCCCTCTACCTCTAGCAATTATAAGTATCAAAATTGTAGGTTGATTAGTCAATCATAGGGAAATAGAGAGTAGAGACAGCACTTCCATCAATTTTTTCATTCAAGAGAAGTGATAGTTAAACAAGGAATCTTATTGTATGCGATCTACTTAATTAATGCACACTGTTTTTTTATTCTTTTTTGTCAAATGATGCCAAAGATGTGTTAGTTACGTAGGAATCTTAGTACTCATAGCCTAGGATATATAAAGTCTGTGACTTATGGAGCCCTACGTAATAGGTTTCACTATCTATGACTTATGGAGCCCTACGTAATTAGGGTGTTTAAATTTGTGCACTTGGCTAATCATATTATATTTTTCTTTAGCTTATGACGTGGTTAATTTCACGTCACCTGTCTTAGATCGTACACCTGTAAACGTTTTGAAGTTGTTGGTTTGCAAGTTAGATAACTACCGAACTTTTAAAAAGTCTCGGCATTTGGCTATAAATATGTGGGAGTCTTCTAGCAGAACTGGTAGCAAGAGGGAGAGAAGTATTATTTGAGAACACAAAAATGAAGGTAGAGCAAGTCCTACACATGAATGGAGGAGTTGGGAAAACAAGCTATGCAAACAATTCCCTACTTCAAGTTAGTCACTCTCTCTCTCTCTCTCTCTCTCTCTCTCTCTCTCTCTCTATATATATATATACATACAGAGAGCTTTCATTGAGGGATCCCTTAAATAAGCTTATTTAAGGGATACTCTAGTAGGGCCCACTACACATTGTATTTCATTAATCCAAACCATCTATGTTTTAGATAATCATTCAAAGATCATCTTTATAAAAAAATCACTTAAATCCGATATCATTTGACCACACAATTGAGTTATTGAAATTTTAGTACTTTCTTGAAGCACCATGTTCATTAATTTTGTAGGACACAATTGGATGTTGAAATGGTTTTCGATTTGTCTAATTTTTTGCAAGGATGATCTATGAATGTAGACTTAAAAAATAGATGATTTGGATCGTTTAAAAAAAAATTCGTAGGGGACCTTAAAGGGTGTCCCTCAAATAATTTTATTTAAGGGATCCCTCAATAGAAGGGGACTGGAGTCCCTCAATTTCAAAATCGTTCCCGTGAACTTTCAACTTCAGTTTCGTTATGACAAATGGCCCTACCATCAATTTTGTTAACTTTTCTGTTAAATGCAGGGGCAAAATGATATTTTTGTATTAAATTTATTAAAATATGAATAAAAAATTAAAATTAAACTCTCTCTCTCTCCCCCTCTATCTCGATTTCTACTCACCCAAACTTTATTATTATTTTTTTGTTGGTTTTTTATTTGATTTTCTTTTATTGTTATTTTAAAGGAATAATTTTTTATTCTTTTTTTTTTGTTTTAATATAAAAATACCATTTTGCCCCTGCATTTAACAGAAAAAGTTAACAAAATTGATAGTCAATAGAAGGGGACTGGAGTCCCTCAATTTCAAAATCGTTCCCGTGATCTTTCAACTTCAATTTCGTTAGGACAAATGGCCCTACCATCAATTTTGTTAACTTTTCTGTTAAATGCAGGGGCAAAATGGTATTTTTGTATTAAATTTATTAAAATATGAATAAAAAATTAAAATTAAACTCTCTCTCTCTCTCCCCCTCTATCTAGATTTCTACTCACCCAAACTTTATTATTATTTTTTTGTTGGTTTTTTATTTGATTTTCTTTTATTGTTATTTTAAAGGAATGATTTTTTATTCTTTTTTTTTTTGTTTTAATATAAAAATACCATTTTGCCCCTGCATTTAACAAAAAAAGTTAACAAAATTGATAGCAGAACCATTTGTCCTAACAAAAGTAAAGTTAAAGGACCACGGGAATGATTTTGGAAATTGAGGGACTCAAAGGCAAATCGGGTCTAAGTTCAGGGACTAATAAAATGATTAACCCCAAATATCCACCATTTAACATGGTTCTTTCTAAAATTATTTTGATAGTTATAAGTTATAACCAAAATTATGCACCAAATTAAAAAAATCTGGTAGAGAGGAGGAATTATGCAATATTCATGCTTCCTTCAACCTCGTTTATTTTTTTCTTCAGAGAGCAGTGATTTCAATGGTGATGCACTCTCTTCCCAGAGTGTTTGAAAATAGCGGACTTGGGATGCTCTCCAGGACCCAACACCCTTTCGGTGGTATCAGATATCATAGACAGCATCCACACAACTTACCAAAAACTCAACCGCCCACCTCCATCAATCCAAGTTTTCTTGAATGATCTTCCTGAAAACGATTTCAACACGGTGTTCAGGTCATTGCCAGGCTTCTATAAGAAACTTGATGAAGAATATGAGAAGAAGTTCGGGTCATGTTTTATTGCAGGAATGCCTGGTTCTTTCTATGGCAGGCTCTTCCCCAACAATTCTCTGCACTTTGTTCACTCTTCTTATGCTCTTCACTGGATCTCTGAGGTTGATTTCTTTTTTTAATCAATCATTGAGTCGTTATTAGGCATAAACTCTTCATACACCCAGTTATATATAACTCATTAGTTACACCACATGGCAGGATGCTCCAGTCAAACATAAAAATGTCTCCATGAGAAGTCTTTCTCAATCAACTAGGGATTTTTAAAAAAAATTATATATCTTGCAAGTTTGCCAGTCTTCTATGAATTTTTTTATTTTTTGTTACTTTATTCAATTGGTAAAATAATAATATTTGTAAAATCGTGTCTGATAATTTAATCTGATAAGTCATGAGCATAAACGTGTGTACGTAGGTTCCAAAAGGCTTGGTGACCAAAGAAGGAGAGGAACTTAACAAGGGGAACATATATATAGCAAAGACAAGCCCTCCAGTTGTGTTTAAGCAATACTTGGAGCAATTCAAAAGGGACTTCACAGTCTTTTTGAGGTCACGGGCAGAAGAGCTTGTCCTAGGAGGCAGTATGGTACTCACAACCACTGGCAGCATAAAGAGTCATGATCCCCTCTGCATTTGGGAATTTGTAGGACTGAAACTCAATGACATGGTTTTAGAGGTAATTAAATATTAGATTCTAGCAAGTAGGGCTGCAATATATTTCCTTTTTAGCTATTTAGAAATGTATATTTTGATGAATTATCAGGGTTTGATTGGTGAGGAAAAATTGGACGCATTCAATATGCCATTCTATACACCTACAACGAAGGAGATAGAAGAGGTGATCCAGGCTGAAGGATCATTTACTTCGCAAAACCTTCAAGTTTTCAAAAATGATTGGGGCTCTTATATGAACCAAGCTAACAGTGGCCTTGATAAGAAGACGAGGGCTGCAAAATTTACCACTGACATAAGGGCTGTGGGGGAGCCGATTCTGGCAAGCCAATTCGGAGAAGAAGTGATGGACGATTTGTTTCGTAGGTTTGAAGCAGATGTTCTTGATCACATGGAAAGGGAGAACTGCCAATTCATTAGCCTGGTTATCTCGTTGACAAAGGAGCGTTGATGAGATGAATATGCAAGACATGGGGTAACAAGATTTGTGTTCCATTTGCTTTGTTTATCTTTGTACCTTTCAGGTCTTGGACTACAGTTTATTGTTAAGAATAAATTTGTTTACATTTAGTCATCTTTTTGTGATAGAAGTTGAGGTTCCACCCAAAAACCAATTGGCAATAGAGGGAGTAGCCAAACTCCTTATAAGCCCTTTGCTAGATTTCTTAACTTTCCAGTGTGAAACATTTTTCACCTTCACATTCTCACATTGTGTCATTCATACTTCGATTTAAAACACATTGAAGGAAAATGGAAGTGAAAGTTCTTCGGAAATTTTTTATTTTAGTTTTAGTATTTGATTTGTAGAAAACCCAAAACCCTAATTAAGTATCCAAACTCAAATTTAAGACCCTTGAAAAAGAAGTTCATGTTCGAGATTGTTAATTAAATTTTTTTTGTTGATTAAGATCACACCCATTAGACTAATTTAAATGCAGCATAACAAGTTCATTTCAACTAAGTTTTTCTCTACTTGTAGTAGTTAACAAATCAAGTTCAATGCCACAATTCCAACTAAGTTCATTTCAGCATAGGAAGTTGATTTCAACTAAGTTTTTATGGTCAGAAGCAGAGCCACTTTTGACCACACAAAAAAAAATAAAAATAAAAAAGCAGAGCCACACCCGTGGTTTTGCAGCAAACTTTCATTATGTCCCATGAAACTGTAGGTTAAATCACAATGCCAGTCGAAGGTGTGCTAATTAACTTATTTCCTGGAGTATAATTTGGGCACACTGACCAAACTTCAACCCCCATATGCACTGCCATTTCTGAACCCCCCAAAAAAAGGCAACTGTCATTTAACTATCTGAGATTACTATTAGATGACTATTGTCCTTAGGACTCTATATTGTCCTTGGGATTCCTCTTGCTTATCTGATTACATTATATTCTTATCATACTTGATATAGGACTCTATCTGTAATACTGTATAAATCAATACAATATGCCCTCATGATAATTGAGGCTTTACCCCACTACCAAAAAAATGAGTATTTGGGGCATTTAATATTCGCCTCTAAAAGCACTTGTAGAGGCAGATATCTTGCAAAACCGCCCCTAATGAGAAGGAGGGGCAAAAAAAAAATGGGCCCCTAATACACACGCTTCTATTGTTAATAGGGGCATAAAATCTTGAAGATCCGCCCTTACTATTTGTGTTGCCACGTTGGCAGATTACATTAAAGATCTTTATTACAGGCGCAAACATCCACCCCTAATACTTTCAATTATTAATTAAAAAAAAACACAAAACACAAAAGCCGCCTCGAACACAAATTTTGTGTTTGGAATTCAAAATTTACAAAAACGATCCAAATTATTCTTCTTTCCCTCTTTTCTCTTCCATACAAAGTTTGAATTTCAAACCCACATCCACTCAACTCGAACACAGCTTTACAGAAGAAATCTCTAAGCGTTTCTTCTTATTTTACTTCAACACACAAAGCGATTCCTCTTTTCTGGATTAGCAACTGTTAATTAACAATATATCAATCTTTCTTGTGCTCTTTCTTTGTCTTTCTCGGATACACCAAGTGAATATTGCAAGGGAGAAAGAATAAGAAGAAATGGGAAAGAAAAGACAACGAAGAAGGAAGAAAAGAAGAGAGAACGATTTCAAAGATAGACAAGAGCAAAAATGAAGGAACAAAGAGAAGAACTAAGAAAGAATGAAAATGAAAAAAAAAAAAAAAAAAAAAGATGAAGGGTTGTGCGGCGCTGGAAGAAGAGGAAGAGAGAAATAGGGGAAGTGGGTGTGTTGGTGTTGGAGAATTAGGGTTTAGATTAATCTCTCTTTTCTTATTTACTTTATCAGCCCCTGAAAGGAAATAATTAAATTTAAAAAATAAAAACATTCATCTGCCCCTAATAAAAGTCATCAGGGGCCAATCTTATTCGCCTCTAATAATTGAACTTTATAGTGGCAGTGTTTACCGCCCCTATAGGTAATAAAACTAATAGAGGCATTTAATGTGCACCCCTATTATTGTTATAGGGGCATGTCCATATTTCCGCCCCTAATAAACATTAATAGAGGCAAATCCTTATTTCTTCCCCTAATACTCACGTTTTTGGTAGTGCCCATACGTTGCAATTCTTTCATGGTATCAGAGTGGGTTAGCCCACGTGTGAAAGCCGAACGGCCACACGTGCTCCACGTCACCCAATATGTGTTGTCCACGTGTTATGCTTGAAAATTTGCTACACGTGCGGGGGCATGTGAGAATGTGAAGGTAAAAAGTCTCACATTGGAAAGTTGAGAAACCTAGCAAGGGCTTATAAGGAGTTGGGCTACCCCTCCCTCTCCCCCATTGCCAAATGGTTCCCGAGAATATCATGGCCATGATTCTGTTGATGGTGTGCTTGGTGGAACAAGTTTGCCTATCACCCATATTGGCTCCTCTAGTCTTCCTTTTAACAACTCTATTTTTTCTCTTACTGATATACTTCACTGCCCTACTGTTTCTTGTAATTTGTTGTCCACTAATAAATTTCCACGGGATAATAACTATTTCTTCACGTTTTATCCCAATTATTTTTTGGTACAGGATTCGCGGACGAGGAAGACTCTTTTCCGGGGCACAAGTAATCTTGGTCTCTACTCTCTCCCATCTAGCATGTCATCTCGTGGTCATATTGCATATCTTGGTGTTCGTGTTGCTGGTCCTGTTTGGCATTAGCGCCTTGGTCATCCTTCGTCTCCTATTTTAAAATTTTTATTGTCTACAAATAAGTTGTCTATTGATGGCACTAAGACTTTTAATAATTTTACTTGTCATTCCTGTCCTTTAGGAAAAAGTGTTAAGCTACCGTTTTAGTCTTCTTTATCTGTTAAGCATGCTCCTCTTGCACTCATTCACTCTGATGTATGGAGTTCGTCTAATAAATCAGTTTCCGAATTTCAATATTATGTTCTTTTCGTTGATAATTTTTCTCGCTACTCATGGATATTTCCTATGCGCTTGAAATATGAGGTTTTCTCTTTGTTTGTTAAATTTAAGATACTTGTTGAGAATTTATTTTCTACAAAAATTAAAGCTCTTCAAACTGATGGGGGTGGTGAATATACTAGTCGTATTTTTCATAATGTTTTGGTTACTCATGGTATTAACCATTGCATTTCTTGTCCCCATCACCCTGAACAAAATGGTTTAGCAGAACAGAAACATCGTCATATTGTTGACACTGGGCTTACCTTGTTGGCCCATGCTTCTATGCCTCTTGCCTATTGGGCTGAGGCCATGCATACTGCTATGTATTTAATTAATCTTCTTCCTTCTAAAGTTTTGGGTCTTCAGTTTCCATATCAAATTCTTTTTCATAAGGAACCTAACTTTGCTTTTCTTAAAATTTTTGGGTGTGCATGTTTTCCATATCTTCGGCCTTACAATACTAATAAACTTCACTTCCGATCTGTTAAGTGTGTCTTTTTGGGCTACTCATTAGATCATAAAGGTTATCGTTGTTTAAACTTGACCACTAATAGAGTCTTTTTATCATGCCATGTTATTTTTTATGAACATTGCTTCCCCTTTCAAGAGACCAAGGGCTCTCATGCCGCAATTTCTTCTTCCTCTTCTGTGGATTCTGCACCACCTTTACAAATTTTTGGGTCTCTTCCCAACCAGCAAGCTACCTTGCAGCCCCATGGCCATCAAATTGTCACGCCCACCTCTCTTAACCCATCCTCTCTCTTGCCAACCCACATATCCTCCAGCCCACACTTATCTTCTCCCTTCCCAATGCCACCAATAATCTCACAGCCGTTGCCTCCCAAACAACCCAACACTCCCCACCTAGTTCTCTCCAAGTTTACCGTCGCACCCCACATAGGACCGTCCTCACTTTTCCCTCTCCTGACCCTAAACTTATTTTACCAAGTTCCTAAAGACACTCATTACCTTCGGCTACTTCTCGAGTAAGACCTTCTACTACTCATTCTATGGTGACTCGTGCTAAAACTGGTCTTCGTAAACCCAATCCTAAATATGCAAATCATGCTTTCTTGGACTCTACTAATGATATTGTTGAGCCCACTTGTTTCAGTCATGCTAATAAATTTCAGGAATGGTGCACCGCTATGGGAGAAGAATTTAATGCTCTTCAACGAGCTGGTATTTGGGTCCTTGTTCCTCCAAAGCCCACCTTGAATGTTTTGCCAAATAAGTGGGTGTTTCGCATCAAACGTAATTCTGATGGCTCTGTTCAACGTTACAAGGCCCGTTTAGTGGCTAATGGTTTTCATTAGCAAGAAGGGTTGGATTATGGCAAGACATTTAGCCCAGTTGTGAATCATTCCACCATCCGTCTTATCTTAGCCTTATCTGTTCAATTTCAATGGCCCATTCGTTAGTTGGATGTTCAAAATGGTTTCCTCCACGGCTATCTAGATGAGGAGGTTTATATGTGTCAGCCCACTGGGTTCATTGACCCCCAATTTCCTGACCATGTTTGTCATCTTAAGCGTTCTCTCTATGGGCTCAAACAAGCCCCTCGAGCCTGGTTTAAATGTTTCTCCGCTCATTTGGAAGATTTGGGCTTCACTGCTTCCACGGCCGACTATTCGTTATTCATTTATCTTAATGGATCCATTCGAGTTTATTTATTAATTTATGTTGATGACATTTTAATTACAGGCAATGACCCAGCCCACATCTCCACACTCATTCAAGACTTGAGCCGTCTCTTCTCCATGAAGGACCTCGGGCCTGTTCATTATTTTATGGGCATGGAAATTCTTCGCACTCCTAACGGGCTTTCTCTTACTCAATCCAAATATATAAAGGACTTGTTGACGCGCACAAAGATGCAGGACGCCAAGCATATTTCATCGCATGTTGCCAGTGGACGTCGTCGTAATTAGCCTCCATGATGGTGTTCCATTAAATGATCGTTCTGAGTATCGAAGTGTTGTTGGTGCCTTGCAATATCTCACTCTCACACGCCCTGATATTGCCTTTGTTGTGAACCACGTCTGCCAATTTATATGCACCAACCTACCTCTACTCATTGGGTTGCTGTCAAACGTATTCTTCGCTATCTTAATGGTACTTCCACTCATGGCTTGTTCTATAAACCTGGTTCCCTGCCTTTAATGGCTTATTTTGATGCGGACTATGTCGGTGATCCTGATGATCATCACCCCACAGGTGGCTACTGTTTGTATCTTAGGTCTAATTTAATTTCCTGGAGTTCTAAAAAGCAAGGAGGTGTTTCACGCTCCAGCACTGAAGCCGAGTACCGCCAACTTGCTTATACTGCTGCTGCGATTTCTTGGTTCCGTGCACTATTTCATGATCTACAACTTTCTCTTTCCTGTCCTAAACTTTGGTGTGACAACATTAGTGCCATCGCCTTGGCCTCCAATCCTGTCTTCCATGCGCGTACTCGTCATGTTGAAGTCGATTATCATTATGTTTGTGAAAAAGTTGTGCGGCAGGAGCTTGATGTTCGTTATCTTGCTACTCTTGACCAAATTGCTGACATTTTTACGAAAGGGTTGTCTATTCCACGTTTCCAGCTGCTGACCTCCAAGCTTCCAGTGCGTTCCTCCCCTGTTAGCTTGCGGGGGTGTATTAGATGACTATTGTCCTTAGGACTCTATCTTGTATTTACGTTTATCCCATGTGGGATTCCTCTTGCTTATCTGATTACATTATATTCTTATCATACTTGATATAGGACTCTATCTGTAATACTGTATAAATCAATACAATATGCCCTTATGATAATTGAGGCTTTACCCCATACGTTGCAATTCTTTCAATTACAAGTCAAAATCAAGGTTCGGTTCTTTTTCTACTTTGAATCCTCAGCCTCAAGCTTTTTCATGGCCACGTGAACCAAAGTTTGTCTGAAAATGCGATACGGAAGTAGGGGACGTCTAGATTGACAAGTGCGAAGTCTCACTCCTATGTGTTCGAGCTAATTGATAATTCATTGTTGTTTGTGATTCTGATGGTTAGTCTGTTCACAATGTTACAAGGTACTTGACTAGTTAATTCGCCACATTCTGTGTTCAAGGAATACTTGGTGCAAATCAAAAGGGACTTCATGGTCTTTTTGAGGCCACGTGCACAAGAGCTGGTGCCTTGGGGTAGAATGGTCCTCACAACCATCGGCAGCATAAAGAGCCATGATCCCCTCTACATTATGGAATTGGTTGGATTGATTCTCTCGATGACATGGTTTTAGAGGTAATGTGTAATATGGATGATTAGATATTAGCTAGATGGATAATAGTAAGTAGCTGGTAACATTAAACCACATGTATGGCTGTTATTTTAGACGATATGTCGGAAATATGTTTACTACAATTAGTAGCTTTTAAGTGCTAACCAATTAATAGGGCTCATTTGGGACTGCTTCTCTAGGAAGCACTTCTGCTCATAAACACTTCTAACAAAATCACTTTTATTATAAAGAATTTGAAATTTTCAAAAAAAATCAAAGTGCTTCCTTGAAAAGCACTTCTAGACTTTTCTACCAAACACTGTCATAAGCGTTTTTAGCCCTTCCAGAAGCTCTCCTAAACGGGTTAATACGCCGCTCATCACTTGTTTGACTTCACTCCACAAATACATGTTTAATAAGCAATATATTAATTAATAAACCACCTTTATTCAAATAAGAGATTTTCTTGAGTTTATTATTGTTGGGCTTATTCTATTTTGATGCCTAGAGCAGCTGAATAATAACATAGCAATCAGATTTGATATTTGTTTTCTCAATTTAGGCATTGTTTTTTCCATTTAGAAATTGAGACACTGTACATCTACCCAGCAGAAACTCCCATTAGGATTTACAACTTAATTAATATATACACTAGTACTATAAGTCTTCTCAGGTCCAAATTTCAATGTCATCCATACACCCTCATCATATTATCAAAATGACACACTTGACAGTGATATGCATAGTTATAGTTAAGCTGTCATTGTATTATAGTTAAGCTGTCATTGTATCAAAGAATGACAGATCTGCTGCAAGCGTTCTTGTATAAGGAAAAGCCTTTAGCTGGCATGAAACAAAAACTGTCATTCCAATTTCCAAATATTGAGAAGGGAAAGAAGAAAAAGAAAAACTGTCCCAATCAAGTATTCCCATTCCACAAAGCAGCAAAGTTTCATTCTATTATATCACCTTCAAAATCAGACAACCAAATGGACATGTGTAAATAGTTGAACCAAAAAAATTCACACAAAAAAAAAAGGGTTGTGTTTGTCTAAGTCCATGTCCAACAAGCCTTATCTAATATAGATGATAAGTGTTTTTTTTTTTTTTTTTAAATTTAAAGTAAAGCCAATTATCTAATAAGCTTTTCAAGTTTCAAAGCCAAGGGATAAAACAATTCAAATGTGGGTTGACCCCACGTGCAAATCTCCTAAAGAAGTTTTTTAAAATAGGAGTTTGGCCAATCCATGAAAACTCTCAAGAGAGTTTGGTGGTTCCTGTTTTGGTGGAGTTTTTATTGCATGAAGTGTCCTTCACAAAAGTGATCTCTCACGGCTAGCCTACAAAAAGCATGGCTTTGGGAAAAAAAGGGGGGGTGGAGGTGGCGGAGAGATACAAAAATAAAAAAAGGGAAGCCGCAAGGCTTGGGGAAGAATGGAGCACATCCGTGCTGAAGAAAAATGATAGAGGCAATTCCATATGCAACCGTCCATATCAAAGGGTGACTATATCTTAGCACCTTTTTGGACTTGTCACATTAATGGTTGACTTCCTGGGCCAAGAATTTCTGTTTCTTTATTGAAGTAGCACAACATGGAGCCGTGCTAAAGAAAAATGACAGAGGCAATCAAGGCTCCTCACTTGAAGTCCCCAATGCTTGGGTATAAAACCCGCAAATCAAACAAATGAATGGCAATCCATGTTGGGGGGCAACCTTTTAATAAATCATGCAAAATCCATGGGTGACAAACGCCGAAATCATTTAGATGCAAATTCATGGGTGAGCAACCTGAAAAATCATTGGATACGAAATCTATTATTGGGTGAGAAACCCCGAAATTATTTGAATGCAAATTCATGGGTGAGAAAACCCAAAATCATTTGGATGCAATCCATGGGTGAGTAACCCTGAAATTATTGGATGATAAATCAATCATGGGTGGAAAACCCATAAATTTCCATTGGATGATAAATCCATTTTTGGTGAAAAAAACCCATGAATCAAATATTGGGTATTTAACCCACCAACAATAACAACAAAAAATTGATCATAGTCCAAAATCGTGGACGCCTTTGGGAATTTTTTATTTTTTTTTTTTTT
>NW_018923129.1:10820-22430 GCF_002207925.1 Prunus avium | reverse complement strand
GGAGGAAGGTAATCTAATGGAGCATTTGAGCAGCTTCAATAGATGTGTTGCTGACTTGCAAAGAATGGATGTGAAGTATGATACGGAGGATAAGGCACTTATGTTTCTAACATCCTTGCCTCCGTTTTATAAGCACTTCCGAACGACGCTTATGTTCGGGAAGAGTACCTTGAACTTTGAGGAGGTGGTGCAAGATGTGATGACGCATCACCGGATGTCCCAACGCTCGGAGGAGAACTCTCAAGATACGAGTCTATTCGTAGGGAACCGTTCAAGCAAGCGTGATGGCAAGAGAAGCAACGGGAGGAATGCTAAGTTCAAGGACAATGAAGGATGCTTCGAGTGTGAGTCTAAGGATCATTGGAAGCGGAATTGTCCAATATGGAAGGAGAAGATGAAGAAAGCTGGAAGTTCAGCCAACGTGTGTGATGAACACATGTGGCCCACTAATTGAGAATTTGTGTTTGAGAGATTTGAATTTAATCTCATTGAAATTTGCATGGGTAGATGACCCATGGGAAAAATTGGAAATGAATGGGTAAGTGTGGCCCATTAACTTATTGTCAATATCCAAGAAAAATAATGAGTAATTTTAATTATCCCATTGATTTTTCATGAAACTGACATTTGCACTTGGAAAAGTGTTTCGGCGAACTTGGTTAAGATGAACCAAGGATTCGAATTTGGTTGCGGTTGCGTCTAGTGGGATGCTAGACTGCCTACGTACCCTTGATGGGATCAAACCGGCGTAGTTCCAAGATGATTTCAATTATCGTATTTCCAGCAGGCAACTCAGAATATGTTTCCAAATGCAGGGGATGTCTCAAATCGTGGAGAGTTGAGGAAATCATGGAGGTAGAGATGAACCCACCATGGAATCAAAATCAAAGAACGAAAGCTTGTAATCACAAGTCTCTGCGTAAAACTGGTTTGAAGCATCTAAAACCAAAAGGGCTGCATGGCAATTGAATTGCCTCCTCATGAGTGTTTGCTGCCAGCAAGTCAACAAAGAGAAAATAAAAAGAAGAAGAAGAAGATAGCCAGCAGAGGAAGAATGGAGCAAAAAAAAAGAAGTGGTTCTGTTTGTTGTGTTTGTTTGCAAAAGACAAAACAAGGGACAGCAAAAAAAAAGTAATGAAAAAAAAAAAAACAGAGGGCCTCCCTCTCTTGAATGGTTCTTTGGTTTTATTCTGACTGAAAATTGAGTAAAAGAAAAGGAAACGAGCAATGGTAAAAGTACAGCAATAGCAAACAAAAAAAGGAGTTGGCAAAGCAAGTACCACAAGTTTTCTCTTTGGTTTCTAAAGCAAAAGGACAGATGGTTTTCTCCACCAAATAAAGAAATCTCCAAAGCCTTCAATCTAGCAGCACAGTCTCTACATACAAAAGAGAAGAAAGAAGTCAGCCACATGGAAACAAACAAAAGAAAAAAAGAGAAAGGGAAGTTTGTGGGCATAGGTTACCACGTGAAATCCCAGAGCTTGTCTTTTCTTTTGATGATGCAACAGGTAGTTGTACGAGCTGGTCTGGAAAGGAAAACAAAGGAAGAATATCAAGTGTTCGTTTGCTGATGATTTAAAGTTGTGGTGCACATGTTTTCTTTTATAAATAAAAGAAATACATATAGCCCAATCCTATATGGACAAGGGGTTAACTTTCCTGGATGATCCAGGGGTTCCAAATCAACAAGGAGGTTAATTCTGACTCTATTTGGACAAGGAATTTTATCCTTGGGTGTCTTGATAAAATTAAAAGACATTTGTTAAAGGCACCAAGCTGTGGGGGACTAGCTGGAACAAAGCAAGGCCATAACTTTTCCTTCACGGTTTCATCATCCAAAGTCTTTTAGAGCATCCACAGTGGGGGGGTGTATGTTAAATATACACCCCGAGTCACCGGAATTGTCTCCAATGGTGAGATGTAAATGGATGTAAATATACATCACCACCATGGGGATGTAAAATAAAATGTATATTTACATCCATTTTTACATCCCTTGCAGGCGGGACCCACCCGAGAAAAGAGAAGAAAAATGAAGAAAAGTCAACATAAAAGGCTGGGACCCACGGCTACACCCCCGAATTTACACCCCCCCACTGGAGCAAAAAACATATTTACACCCCCCGGAGGTGTAAAGGGGATGTAAAAGTGGCTTTACACCCCCGAATTTACACCCTCCACTGTGGATGCTCTTAGGTCTCTTCACTGTGCCCTCAAGAATCCCAAACAGCAAGCAAGGCAGCTGGGTTTCAAGGTCTCTCTAATGTAGGCACTTGCTCATGATCCAACTGATGAAAAATGTCAAGGCCTGGAAACAGATTATTGGGTTATCAAAATTGCCCATTAATTCTCAAAAGCCCAAAGTATTTAATGAGTGATCAAATAAACACTCATTAAGTATACAGAGGCCCAAATGGCCTATTATGTGGTTAATGGATCAATTTTAAAATCCTCAGAGCCATGTTCAGGCCCAAATGCAAATGTCAATTTCATGAAAAATTAGTGGGTTAATCAAAACGGCTCATTATTTTTCTTGGACATTGACAAAAAGAAAGATGGTACAAAACCATCCAATTTTCCTCATGGGTCATCTACCCATGAAAACTCCAATGAGATTAAATTCAAATCTCTCAAACAGAAGTTCTAAATTATTGGGCCACACTTACCCATTAATTTCCAATTTTTCTCATAGGTCATCTACCTATGAAAATCTCCAAATTGTCCCAAAGACACAAATTCTCAATTAGTGAGCCACACTTACCCATTAATTTCCAAATCATTTTCCGAACTACGTTGGTTTGATCCCTTCGAAAGGGTACGTAGGCAATCTAGAGACTCAATCTGGATGCAATCGCCCAAATCTCAAAGCCAAACAGAATCCGTGGTTATTCTTAACTAGCCCCAAAACACACATCAAAATCAAATCCCTGGTTTATTCAGCTAAATTCACTCAAACCATTTCTTAATCAAATTCACACAAATCTTTCCTTTTGCAATGAGTCATTCATTCATTGCAATTCCTTGAACTACGAGTGGCTTGATTCTCGCAAGGGATACGTAGGCACCCTGATGTTCGACTTAGGGGCAACCGCAAAACCAAACACACACGTTCTGTTTCTTTATGATGGAATCAAAGGGTTTTCCCTTGAAGCAAATTGTCTTCTGCCCTTTATCCATCAGACCTGCATCAAACAAAGAATAATGTCAGTTCTTACTTGGGATGCACTAAACCGGGAATTAACTAAATGCAAGAATAATTAAACTCAAGAGCTAGCTAGCGCATCTCTAATTAATTAGTTGCTTAAAGTTTATTTGTCACTTGTCTGAAGTAACTGGAAATTAGGAACTCATTGATGATGAAGTCGAGGATAACTGGAAATTAGGAAATTTCTCTATTTCATGTAGTCATAGACCACCATCATGTTATTTACACATTTCATAAATTATAACTTCAAAAATTTCAATGTAAGTAGATTGCAAGGGTCAAATGAAGCTTACATTTTCATATCTAATACGACTAAAGGCCTTTGTCCCAGCACAATGTGTGATCTTCAATTTCTTTCTATTTTCCTTATTTTTTGCACTACTTTTCTGCAAAAATAAGTATTAAAAGTAATGAGCATTAGATGTATAACTGAACTGAAGTACTAAAAGTAATGAACACCATTAGGAATGTATAACTAAGCTGAAGTATAACCAAGCTGAGGTGAGGATTAGTATATTTTAAGTAGCCTATCTAAATATGCTCAGTCAGGTTTATATAATGCCTTGGACAAAACTGTCTAACCAGGGAAGAGAGCACTGAGACATAAAAATATCAATTACCAGAACTTTTCTCAAAATGGAATCACTAAATGAATGAAGGCATGAGCATAATGTCAAGAAGAGGAACTAGATAGTGTCTCCCCTTCCACTCATCGTTTTGCCATAATTGAACCAGATAGTTCCAATCATCCTCTCCCACTGTTTGAGGTCGATGCTCAAGTGCCTCCTCCTCGGACCCGTATGCTAGAAATTTCTGATGCAAATTGTAATGCAGTTTCTTCTCTTCATGTGATCCTCAATAGCCATATTCACATGAGGAATCAAACAGAGTCCCCAATAGCATATGTTAATCAGTAACCACTAATAGAGTCCCCAATAGCATTTCAGATTACAATCAAGTAGAACACAACGCAATAGGAATAAGAGTAAAGAAAAAGCAAGAATGAAGATGAAAACCAATTAGGAATCAAACAGCCAGAGATCGAAGATTTCTTATACCAGATAAGCAGAGCGTGTTTTGAATGCTTTGTATCTCTGGTTTTGTATTTTGGATCATTGATTGTTATATTTTGTGTTATGAAAACAGTCAAGTTGTGGGATGGCCACCTATTAGTGCTGCAAGGTTGAATAGCTTGGTTAACCAAGCTATTCAAAACCAAAAATATTTGTATATACATTGTTATTGTTGTGACTTTTTCTCAAAGTGTTGTGACTTTTTCTCAAAGCCTATTTGGTAAAGAGTGCCCCCACAAACGTGCAGCTTGGGCCCACATTGAAGTGGGCCATACAATTAGATGGGGACAGACCAACATAGAAGTCAGGGCTTCCCAAAGTAAGTGAGGAAAATTCCCAAATGCCCATGATTTTGCCAAATTTAATCATCTAGATGAGTTCTCTAATGGTGATTCACCAAAAATTATTAATTTAAGGATTAGGTGGTGCATACAGCAGCAGCTGTGGACCAAAGACAATCAATGCAGATAGACAGACAGATATTTGTTGAGACACTTCTATGCTTCCGGATGGATCCTCTAAGTTTGTACTCACTTATGAAGATAAAGAAGGAGACTGGATGCTTGTAGGAGATGTTCCTTGGGTGTATGCTTCTACCTCTAATTATGAGTTTTGTTAAAAAGAAAATGGGATGGTGAACCTAAAAAAATAAAGAGAGCAATGTGCTTAGTAACATCTAATTTGACATTCCCGGAGTTTCCTTTTTCTGTTACTTTCTAGTAAATAATGCTGACAGTATGTTTACTATTTCTATGGTATATAGGATGTTCATCAGCTCAGTGAAAAGGCTTCGTATCAGGAGGACCTCTGAGGCTAATGGACTTGGTATGCATTTAAAATCTACAAACCCCAATAGCATTTCAGATTACAATCAAGTAGAACACAACGCAATAGGAATAAGAGTAAAGAAAAAGCAAGAATGAAGATGAAAACCAATTAGGAATCAAACAGCCAGAGATCGAAGATTTCTTACCAGAGAAGCTAATGGTCTCAAAAGTTGATTTCAAAATAGGATCTTACTAGCCTCAAGGTTGTTTCTCAAAATTGAAACTTCTGCAACACAAATTAGGAAGTTAGGGCATCAAGCTTTTTGGAATCACACCTCAGAATCGAAATTCAAAGAGAAATCAAAACTAAAATCGGTGAAAAATATCAGAACTATATAGTAGCCCTTGAAATTGGTTTAGACATACACTGAAAGTCCATAGCACATTGTTCATCAAAGTTAAGGCTAATAAAAGCCAACTACAGGCTACCAAATGCATCTTTTTTTTTCCCCTCTAAGACAAGGCCCTACTAACGGTAATGTATAATATTCCAAGACCCAAAATCCTTCTTTGATACTTAATCTCAGAATCCTCAGAAACAAACATGAACACACCAAGAAGAAACTAACAGAACCCACTTTGACCATTTTGATTGATGCCAAAAGAATGTTTCAATGAACTAGATCTAATTCCCTACATAAACAATGAAAACAAAATCCCGAGCCATATAGTCGTCAAAGCAACCAGAACCCTTTTTTTTATCTTCTATTCAAATCTAAAAACAGCCTATAATAAGCATAAAGTTTTCTTACCCGACAAAAACATTACTGAATTTCTGAAAGCATACAAGAGTAATGCAATAATATTTTCATCAAGTAAACCCAAAACACAAAATATACCCAAAACAAAATCATAGTTAGGAAAATTGATATCACAGTGGAACTCAAAATCACAGTGAATAGAGAATTAGGGAATTAGGGAATAGAGAATAGAGAATCAGAATCAGAGTCACAATCGCACTCAAATCAAACTCAAATGAAATCAAAACTTACATTGAAACCAAAGAGAAATAGAAAGCTCACATGATATTGGGAGAAAACCTAGAAATCGAAACCACAGAGACAACAAGGACGACAAAGAGGACGCTCGCTCGATGAAGAAGATGGTCTCGCTCGCTCTGGTCTCTCGCTCTTGTCTTGCTGGCTCTGAGCTCGCGCTGGTCTCGTTCGGATTTCGCTCGTCTCGCTCTGAGCCAGTGCGTTCTGAAAAATATAAATAAAGAAGTTTAAAAAAGGTTAATTGGTCACTGATGTATTAAATGAGAGAAGTAAGGCTACTTGGCATATGTGTTCGTCACTAACTATATAATTTAAGTTATTTTCAGTGACTAATTTAAATAATGATCTCGACTTCTTTCTATTCAGGATCGGCATCCAAGGACAGGAAGAATCGACATCCAACATCCAATCGATCTCTCGATCGTCCATCTCGCTTGTAAGTTGCACTCATCTCCATCTGTTCAGTTTTTAGTGCCAACATATATAAAATCATAAAGAAAAGGAAAGACATCAAACGCAAGGAAATATTTTTCAAACGAAATGGTGGTTTGCTGCTAGAAAAGCAATTATCGTCAGGTGAACACAACGTTGAGAAAGTCAAGTTGTTCAAATCGAAGGAGATGGAGAAGTCCACTGACAATTTTAACATTAATAGAATTCTTGGCCAGGGAGCCCAAGGAACTGTTTTCGAAGGCATGTTGACAGATGGAAGAATTGTTGCTGTGAAAAAGTCTAAAATAGTGGATGAAGGCAAACTTTTGAAATTTATCAATGAGGTTGTGATTCTTTCACAAATTTACCAAATTATAAATACGTCAAGTAGCTAGTAAACTGCATTATCTTTTCATGAAATTATATTTTGTGGTACCTAGAAAAGAGTAGGAAACACTTGAATTCTCTATTACCAGAGACAGACAATCATAACAGCTCTACACATACAATTCCACACACGTTACCAAAAGAAAAGTACCCTTCAATTTGTTTCCATTGTGAAGACTAAGTTGCAAAGAAATTTTTTGTTTGAGAATCTTTTACTTTTCAATTTCATCATTTTCTTTCATCACATATGTTGAGTTGGACATCTTGGCAAACAACAACTTGGAAACAGAGCAGAAAGAGAGGAATGCATAATAATATGATTCTGCAAAAGCATTTTTAATCCACACAAGATAACAGAATCCCCATGCCCTACACAAACGATTAGTAGAATTGATTACGGTCAAGTTTGGCTGCTTAGGTTTACTTTTTCCACACAGCTCAATCATAACATAAGTCCTAGCCAACAATTGATACCCTTCACTTCATGGCCTATCGATAGGGCCTTGTAATTTGGACAGTTGGAAGAGCTTATGCATCTTTAGCTTTTAACACTATCACTACTACAAAAAGTGAAAAAGACGACTAGAAAACAACGACGGTGGAACCAAAAACCGTCGTTGTGTTTAGAAAGACGACGCTACAAAATGTGAGTGTAGTTTCAACTTCCAATCCAAAAGGTCATAGGTGAGGTCTGGCTTTAGGGTTTAGGGAAGACTTGAATTTTATTTTATTTTTGGACAGTGTATGTTTTGTAATTCATAATATTTACGTCCACAATAATTAACTGAGCATATATGAGGACATTACTATGAACTCAACTGCATTTCCTTTTGTGATCTCTTAAGTCGAGTAGCTAGTAAACTGCATTATCTTTTCATGAATTTATATTTTGTGGTACCTAGAAAAGAGTAGGAAACACTCGAATTCTCTATTACCAGACATATCAGACAGAAAATCATGACAGCTCTACACATACAATTTCCACACACGTTACCAGAAGAAAAGTACCCTTCAATTTGTTTCCATCGTGAAGACTAAGTTGCAAAGAAATTTTTTGTTTGAGAATCTTTTACTTTTCAATTTCATCATTTTCTTTTCATCACATATGTTGAGTTGGACATCTTGGCAAACAACAACTTGGAAACAGAGAAGAAAGAGAGGAGTGCATGATAATGTGATTCTGCAAAAGCATTTTTAATCCACACAAGATAACATAAATCACCATGCCCTACACAACAACTACGTCGTAAAATTTATATATAACTTCGTTCTTCATATATTTACTACGTTAATTTTTTGTTTACCATGTCATGTTTTATAAAACAATGGAAGTTGAAAGAGTAATAATAACGACGATTCTGTATACACATGTGTCGTAGTATATATTAATAACGTTGTTTTGACTAGTAAACGGAGCCGTCTAGGGTAATTGAAACGTCTCTTATTTGTTCATATGTCATGGAACAATCTTTAAAAACGTCGATTTATTTTAAATTACTGTCGTAGTATATATATTTTTTTTTTTACATCAATAGTTTATCAAACTACGTCATATTTGGGGCTTTTAAACGGCGTTGATCCTTGAAAAGGATCGTGTATTCTTAATTCAGTCGATTCTTTTGGCTCATTTCTTTAGTTAGACGTCGGTTTTTGTTTTTGCATGACGTTGATCTTCATATTTACCTCGTTAATAATGGTTTACCACGTCATGTTTTATTAAACAAAGGAAGTGGGAAGATGACTAATAACGACGGTTCTGTAAGCAAATGTGTCGTAGTATATATTTATAACGTCATCCGTTGTTTGGTAGTCGACGTGAAAAGAAAACTGAGCCGTTCTAGGGTCATTGAAAACGTCGAGTTCTTTTAAATTACTGTCGTGGTATGTCATTTTTACAGCAGTATTTTATCAAACTACGTCATATTTGTACTTTTTAAACGGCGTTGATCTTTGAAAAGGGTCGTGTATTCTTATTCCAGTCGATTTTTTCTGCTCATTTTCCTTATTAAGACGTCGGTTGTTTTTTGTGCATGACGTTGTATAATTTCACAACGTCGGGGATTTATCGTCATGGTTTTGTTTTTGAAAAGATGTCAGTTGATTTCTCGACGCTTTGAAAACCAGCTACTCGACGGTAAATTCCCGTCGTCTATTGCCTTTTTTGTAGTAGTGTTGTGTTATTGATCGGAAATAGCAAAAAGTGTTATCCCTGTTATATGAAAGTTTCTCCCTATTAATAGATTCTAGTAACTAGGATTTGGGGTTGACCCACATTTAAACGAATTAACGTGACTTTCTGATTGATTTGAAAGACATGTAACATCATAATTCGCATTGGGACTAATTGCAAAGTAATATCAAGTTGATATGTTGTTCCTAGTCCATATATATGTTATCAGTCAAATATGGCAGCTACAATATTAATTAATATTGTGACTATTTAGGGTGACGATGGTGACGCTGCGGACCTAGTCCTAGGAGCGGCAGTGACGTCCCTGTCATATTTCAACATTGAAAACAAAAAACAAAATTATGAAATCTATTTGAAATTGTTTTCACTTTGTTTTCACTTCCTAAATCTATTTGAGAGAGAATGAGAGATTGAAATGGTGTTATCTTCATTCTCTCTCTCAATCTCATCCTAACTCCCATTCTCACTCTTATTTTCCTCTATACTCTAGCACAAAAAATGAAAACAAAAAATTAAAATTGAAATAGTTATCAAACGGGCTCTCAGTAAAATAATTAGGAAGTCCAAGCTAGAGGGTTACTAAATTATTTTGAGGAATGAAGGAGCAATTTCAAGCAATAAGGATATTGGCAACGTCCCGGTCAAACTAATCAAAAAGTCTAAGCTAGGAGATTACTAAATGAATTCTGAGAAATGAACGAGAAATTTCAAAGCAATGTCCTGTCCGATTAAGTGGGCTTGGAAGATTAGTCAAGTCGGCCCTCGGTGATGAGTAGAGACGACTTGACCTAGCCCTATATAAGCTTAAGGCCCTGCTCTCATCAGACACGTTCTCAAAACCTATTCTCATCATAAAGAGAGAGCTGAAACAGATTCTGAGAGAGAGCAGAAGTTCTTGAGCCGTCCCTGATAAATTGCTAGGATTGCTGCGCAACGGATAGGATGAGTTCAAAAGCTGTGTACTCAAGGAAGATGGCTCCAGGTATGTCTTCCATTTCTTTATACGTATTACATGTTTGTGTGAAAGATCTAGATTATTTACTAAAGAAATCTTACAAAAAGCCCTGTTACTTTCTTCGGCGCTTGCAAGGGAAAGGAAACTCGCCAAGCCCCAAATTTGACGGGAAGCCCTTTTGTGTACTTGGACGGAAAAAACATGTTCACTGCAGTCAGCTGCGGCCGTCTTGCTACCATAAGGTCAAATGTGAATTTTTTTCTTGGATGCAATTCAACTTGTGACGATCAGAGTATAGATAGTGCTACTTATCGCTGCGGTACCATTGGAACTAACTGTTGCCAGACTACCATTCCTCCAAATATCAGCGTTTTCACTACTGAGATACAGCAAAGAGATCAAATTGATGGTTGCAACTATGCATTTCTTGTTGACCAAGATTGGTTTTTGAACAATTTATCAAGCTACAGAGCTATCCAAGGAATGGACAGAGTTCCCGTGGTGCTGGAATGGAACATCAGCTTAGACAACACTTCACACAAAGCATTTGAAGGATTTATTGGAAGACAAGTAGATCAGTATGATGGAAATTTCTTTAATAACGACTCAACACCCTATTGCGAAATATATAATGCCACTACTTCTTCAACATACAATCAGTCAAGCGTTCATTGCTTCTGTCCAACCTTGTCAAGGTACGTACGTAATTAATTAAAACCCTTCCATTCCGTTATCCAAAGCTTCGTTCTGGAATGAGCCAACTTCACCATTCATCATCATGTTCATTTGTCTTTTTGTTATTATATTTCAGATATTGATGAATGCAAGCTTAATCGGTGTATGGATGATCCTTATGATATGCTAGCTTCATGGAATTTCAGTGGCAGTCCTATATGTGAGAATGTCGCCGGTGGTTTTACATGCTACTCAAATGTAACTACATGTGACGTTTTTGGTGAAACTAGTTGGCATTGCTACGACAAGCCAAAGCCGCCTCGGGCCTATCGAATCAGAACTGTTCTTTTAGGTATGCTCTTATACTGTTTAGAGTTCATTATTATTAATAAAGACCCATGTAGTATATACTTATCGAATCTAGGCTCAATTGCATTTATTATTTATATTCTATGGCTATTTTGGCCTTGAAGATAAATAATGAAAACAAATAAAAAGTACGTACTTTTAATCACTTATGGCTAGAATAAAAAATCATTAATATTGTTACTCTTAAATTTTGAATTTGACTTTTAAACACTTATGGCTAGAATAAAAAATCATACGTACCTCATATACATCAAATATATATATGGGAAAAAAAGGGGGATATAATTGGGGGTAAAATAGACATTCAGAAAAGTCAACCTATCTAGCTCAAAAAATCATCTAACACATTCATCATGGCCATTAATTCAAAATAGATATAAACTCAAAAAAGGGTTAACATCTATAGATATTTATAAATAAACCCAATCCTAGACATGTATTTATAAAAAAAAACCCAAACACTATTTAAACATAGAAACACACCCAAAATCAACCCCA
>NW_018923127.1:114621-170161 GCF_002207925.1 Prunus avium | reverse complement strand
GCTGGCAGGGGACTGTAGCCAAAATTGAGTTTGTCTTTAAGCTCTTCATCCATTCATCCAAATTAGGCCCTAACATGCATGGATTGCATCATTTACTATCCAAAGCCCTCATTATTACCTAAAGCTCAATGAACTGAAAGATAAACACAAAAAGGATTAAAAGCACAAGTTTAACTCAAAAACATAACCAAATCATAAGCTAGAAGGGTACAAAATGATATACAATTATGAACCGATCAGATACCATGCACAATCACATGCCTTATGAGAATCATGCATCCTGCACCTAGATACCATAGGCTTGTATGCGATAATTTATTGTTGATGAGCTCGAGTCAATTTCTATGCATTCATAACTTGGATAGGAACACTAGTGGTAGATTCCAAGGCTCTAACATTTCTCAATCATTGTTTCACAACTTGTTGATTGCTGCCATTGTTACTTTCCAGCACTTTCATTTCATTCTCTTGTTTCCATTTCAACAACAAAACCCCCCATTTCGAGTGCGTGTGTGGTGCTAGGATTCTGTCCTAGACCTTGCCATTTGTTAGTTTGTTTGTTTCTTTGTTTTTTGTTTTTTCATCATTCTAAGTAGTTTAACTTGTAACCACGTTACCATTCTCCGTGGGATCGACCTCATATTTACATAAGCTATACTATTAACGGTTCGTGCACTTGCGAGAATTGAAGTTGCTATTTTTAATAACTCATTTTATTTGTTAGGAATAGGCTCAACAAATAGCCAATGAGTTCCCACCACAGTGGTGGTGGCTTCCCCCTTCCCCCCATCACACCCCAGTTCAAACCCCAAGGTCGAACTCCAATGTAAACTCCAATGTAACAAAAAGAAATCCCAATTGAATACACCCGCCTTAGATCCAAGGCCACGAACCCTGAGTTTTATTTTATTTTTATTGTTACTTAATTTGATTGTAATAGTTGAGTCCAGTTTTTCTTACAAAAGACAACAATGCATGTCCATTACAATTTACATGGAGTTTTTCTATTAAAAAAATGAATCTATCAGGAATAAGGAGGTGCCCTTTTTAATTTGTTGGATGAAGTTTTAAACAATTACTTTTTTTTTTAAATCAGAGTGAAACTTCGTACTTGAGACCTTTTTAATTGGTAAAAGAAATATTAGACCGAGAATTTAGTATGTTCTCGACAATTAAGAGCATGCAAAAGAATGTATTTCATAAAATTATTTTAGAAAGTTACAACGAAGTGGGAATTAAGAAACGATAGTTTACTAGTTTTGTAGAGCCGCCAAAAGTTTGTGCTTGATAGTTTTGTTTGAAATGACTTTGAAATACAATTTTGAATGATTGTCTTCAAAAAGTTCTAGTTCTTGTAACGGGATGTTTAATTTTGAGTGTTTTTGGTCTGAACCATGAGGTGGTCCTGGATGGGCCCCAACTATGGGTGGCACCTTTAAGCCTTAACCACAACCCAGACTAATCCCCACTCACACCGAGTCGGCCCATAAGGGGTAAAGTGTTGGCCAAAGTAGTGACTCCGTACGAGAGCAGGGATCGAACCCCTGACCTCTCTTAAGGAATGAGAGTGTCGAATCACTCACACCAACCACCTTGGTTACGGGATGTTTAATTTTGAGTGCTGCTAAATGAACTCTAAAATTAATTGAGTACACCCTATTACCAAATTAATTATTGAATTATTAATTTACCCTAATATAAAATAACAAAAAATAATATATTGAATTGTGAAACAAATATAATTTTAATAAGTATACCATACTCACCATATTCAACCCTAATCAAATGTAGAGAAGTTTTCGTATTGCTTGGTGCTGAAGGCGAACAACGCAGCGAGCATTGGCAGAGGCGCAAGGATGTGTCATTGAATATTCGTTCCTTTGCCCATTCCTTTGCCGACCAACAGCCCTCCATCGCTGCTCAACAACTCCTCCATTAGAGATGAAGGTTAAAGAAATTATTAAGAAACTAAATCCGAAAGTGGAACACCATCTAACTATTCATAGCAATCATTGAAGTTATTAGTTGGATCTAAGATAGTAAGATTCAAATATAAGAAAGCATTTGGGATTTAGTTTTCATTTGAATCAAGTTTGCAGTAGCTATTAGACCCATATGGCTTGCTGTCGAACCAGTTTTAACAAATTCATTATTTGAAGACTAAATCAAAACCCCATTGAGATGAGAGAAAACTGAATTTGCAGAACAAATAAAAACCCAGATTTGTTCAAATTGACTCCTTTTAATGTGAAAAACAAAAGCTTTAGAAGAAATTAAAATATGACATGGCAAATGAGATGTATTGCCATGTCATGTGCCACATGTATTGGTATTCAAAAGTTGAGATTTAAGTTGGTGCCCGTAATATTATTAGTGTGATAAAATGTTAGGGTGTACCAAGAGTAATTTTGGTAGTTAAATATGGTGTAATTAGGTAATTTTACATTATGATTTAAATATTAAAGTGTACTTACATCAAAGGGTGTAATCAATTAATTTCAGGGTTCGTTTAGCAGAACTCTATCTTAATTTAAATTCTTAGGACAATGTTGCTAGTACAAAGAAAAATATAAATGTAAGTATATGTTTACACTCTTGTTAAAGTTTGTTTTGTCTTCGAAACAACTAGTCTATTAATCTAGATATATTTCTCTTCACTTGATCATACGACGTCTCAATTTTAAATCCATAAAAAAAAAAAGTGGAGTAATTTTGGGGTGTTCCGGGTACACCACGGGGCTGGTGTACCATCCAATAGACGGAGAACATATGGAATATTTCCAATACAGCCCGCCACATGTCATAAAAAGAAATGCAGTAAGTTGAAAAATAATTCCACATGTCCTCCGTCTATTGGTTGGTACACTAGACACGTGGTGTACCCGGAACATATAAAAATTTCTCGTGAGATTTAAGTTGGTACCCATAACATTATTAGTGTGATAAAATGTTAGGGTGTACCAAGAGTAATTTTGGTAGTTAAATATGGTGTACTTAAGTAATTTTACATTATAATTTAAATATTAAAGTGTACTTACATCAAAGGGTGTACTCAATTAATTTCAGGGTTCGTTTAGCAGAACTCTATCTTAATTTAAATTCTTAGGACAATGTTGCTAGTACAAAGAAAAATATAAATGTAAGTATATGTTTACACTCTTGTTAAAGTTTGTTTTATCTTCGAAACAACTAGTCTATTAATCTAGATATATTTCTCTTCACTTGATCATACGACGTCTCAATTTTAAATCCATAAAAAAAAAAAGTGGTGGCAAAGTGCAGAGAATTAAAATGGTGGCAAAGTGCAGAGAATCAAACATTGAACGAAGGCATAGGTAATTAGATTAATTGCACTTTGAAGTTGAAAATGCGGAGCCTCACACGTTTAGGAAAGCCATTAAGCTCTATAAGATGCTATGAACAATACGTAGATTTAAAATTCTAATTCAATAATCAAACTCTATAAATAAAACCCAACTCAAATTTTTTCCCACTCATTTGAATTTTGCTACTTCCAGCGACCATGGCTACTTCCACTCCACCACCAACACCACCCCATGCGGTAATTTTCCCTTTCATGGCTCAATGCCACACCATTCCATTGCTAGACATATCCAAGGCCTTGTCAAGCCGTGGCCTGAAAGTCACCGTCGTCACCACCCAGCAAAACGCACCGTTTATATGCTCCAAAGTTTCAGACTGCTCGTCAATCTCCATCTCCGTCGTGCCATTTCCAAGAGTCCCTAACTTCCCTCGAGGCTGTGAGAACACCGCCAGCCTTCCTTCCATGGAGCTCCTCGTTCCCTTCATCGCAGCCACCAAAAAAATGAAACAGCCATTCGAAGCTCTTCTGAAGGAGATGGTGGAAAATGGTTCCCGCCCAATTTGCGTAATCTCCGACTTCTCTCTCAGTTGGACGCTCGACAAGTGCCGCTCTTTTGGCATTCCACGTGTTGTGTCGCATGGGATGGGGGTGCAGCCCATGGTTGTTCTTAAAACCGTTTCTTCTATGGATGTCCAACGTGAATCGACGTCGGTTTCGGGTTCTGTAGTAGAGTTGCCCGATTTGAGTCTTCCTTTCGCGTTGGATAGATCCGACTTACCGCCCCGGAGTGATAACCCGGAGGAGGATGACCCGTTTTCACGTGTGATGTGGGAGGTTGAAGAGGCCGATAGGAATAGCTGGGGTGTGATTGTGAATAGCTTTCAGGAACTTGAATGCGAGTACGTGGCTGCATTGGAATTTGGAAGTTTTGCACAATCAGGCCAAGGCATGGTGTGTGGGGCCCGTTCTGCTTTATGATTATATTCCACGAGGGACTGGTGGGTCCCATGATAAGAGTGAATCATGTCCCTACATCAAGTTGCTGGATGAGCAAGATGGATCCGGTGCGGCCATCTACCCAAATCGCTTACGGGCTGGAGATGGCGGGATGTCGGTTCATTTGGGCTGTGCGATTGGGGACGTGGGCTCCGGATGAAGGATGGGGAAAAAGGGTGGAAGGGAGAGGGTTGGTTGTACGTGATTGGGTGGACCAGAGGAGTATCCTAGCACACCCAAAGGTGGGAGGGTTTTTGAGCCACTGTGGGTGTGGAACTCGGTGTTGGAGAGCTTGCCAACAAAAAGGAATAAAACATGTAAAAGTTTATTTAGCCATGATACTGTAATAGAAGTTATATAAATCAGAAATGTAATTCATATAGTTCTACTCTTTCACATAGAATTCTCATATTTCAAACAAGAGTTAATAATTTGGTCTTGCATATTCACAATGCTACCCCCATCTTTTAGATCATTTAAAGATCAAGAGTTAAAAGTTTAATAAGGTAGCTCAGCCATCTTCTAGATCATCAAGTTCCTTAATCTTCATCTTCTGGATCAAAATCCTTAATCTTCACCTCAGCATCTTCTCCATACTGAATGCAGGTATCGATCTGAGCCAGGACATAGCTTATGCTGCCAAAAAAGAGAAGGAAAACAGAAGAAACATTATGTCTTGAAGATTTTGGATGAGGAAGATGACGAAAGAAAAAAACAGAGGAAGAAGAAAGGAGGAAGGAGAGAAGAGGGAGAGGAAAAAAAAAATTGGGGCCCCTGAAGGAAGAAGAAAAGAGAAAGCAGACGAGGGAGAAAGAAAAAAAAAGGGAATGGGGCCTGGAAAGGAAGAAGAAAGGAGGAAACAAAAGGGAGAAAAAAGTATACATTTTTTATTTCTTATGATAATTTTAGGTTTTTAAAAAAAATTCATCATGGTGCCCTTTATTGTCATTATACACTCTCACAGCACTTCTATAAAAAAGTTTACCAAACATTATAAGACTGCTTTTTATACTCACAGCACTTTTACAAATATAGATTACCAAACACTTTGCTGCTTCACTTCATAGCTGTTTATTTTCACAGCACAGCAGAAGCAGTTTTTTTTAAAAGCACAGCAATACCAAACTAAGCCTTAGACGGGCAAAACAGTGATCACAAGATAAGACTAAAGACATCCAGGCAAACATGCATAAAAAGAGAGTACCTTGTCGCTTTTCTCAAGTTTAGAGGCACAAAACTCACCATGCCATAATTATCAACCTAACAAACCAAACAGTAGAAGATAGTCACTATTTGCAGTAATGCAATTTTTGTGTATTTATGTGTAGACCAATATAGATATTGTGCATCGTGACCAAAATCTTGAGAACTCCTGCAACTAATCTCAAAGTTCAAAAAAGTACTCTTGGGTTTTCAGTGGCTTCTCACTTACCAGTTCAACCAAAGATTTGTTTAGCTTTGCAAACTGAGGAGCCATGCGTTGATTCAACTCTGATAACAAAACTTGAGGCTCCGGATTCAAGAAACTGAAACATTACAAATGCAGAAAAAATTGAGCAATTAAAATAAGCTAAACAGATTGAAAAAACATGCAAGGTGATAGCAGTAGGAGAGAATCGAGTATCTCACTCTTCAACATCCTTTTTTTTGGCCACAAGGTCCATTTTGGAGAGGATATTGACATGTGGCACTTCAAGTTGAATCATTGCAGAAAGGGATGACATGCACCCACTAATAAACTTTGTCACATCCGTCATGAACTGTTTCAATAGAAATTGGAACGATTTATTTGGTGAGACAAACAGAATAACGAGTAATGCCAAGGCAGGAAGAGAAAATACTACAGAGTAGAACAACAAGCAAGTAAGTATACAGACCTGTGAATCAAGCAAGTATACGGCGCAGACGTTGAAATTTTTACGCTTCAAATGGTCCACAAAGTTCTTTAGCACAGGAACATGTGAAAAAAGTTCTATCTGGCCTATAACAAAAGCAGAAGTCTCAAATTATTTTGTGTCACACAATTCCTTTAAAACACACACTCACACAGAACTAGGAGCCTTGACATAATTCTACTTTACTAGTATGAAAAACCATGCAGTACCAATGTTTAATCCTATTTCTCGAAAGTTAAATCATTGATAGCATCGTGTGGTAATAAGTGACCGAGGAAAATATATCTATATGAATGCCTTCTAGATAAACGGCCCCTCTTTTAGATAAACAGATACAGGAGCCCTAGTTCTTTCTTTTTTTAGTTTATTTACGTAGTATTCTTTCCCTAACCTTATCAAAAACTCCATCATTTCAGTTTTTCCCTTTTAATGTAATTACTTTCATAAAAGACCTTAACCTCATTGTAGTCAGCTTTTCATCAAAAGATCTCAACCACTGATGCATGATAATAAATACAGACAACAAAGCATGCAGTGTTAGTATGGATACCTGGGCAGTCAAAAACTAAGTAGTCATCATCCAAGTAATTGTCCAATTCCTCTGTGAGCCAATCATCCAGATTGTCTTCAAGGTGTCTAGGAATCAAGATTAAGGCCATTCACCAAAGAATTAAAGTTTTTACAGAGAGGGATCACACCCGGAAGTAATATAAATGATTCACTGTTTTTTCCGCACTTAAACATTCCATGTCTGTTAGCCTTTAAAAAATTGCAATCCTCACAGGTGAAAAATAAACAAGTAGAAACAAAACCATAAGAAATGCAAAGAACAATTTCAGGGGAAAAACTAAAGGATACTCCATGCAGTACAAAAGTCCACCATTGGGACCCAATCCAAGTTCCTCCATAACATCATCCAAGGAAACAAGCTCCCTAATATCTGCAAGAGGGAAAAGAGAAGAAGAGAACACAAATTGAGTGCAGTGAGTGAAACTAAACAAGTGACCAAATATATGAATTGACTACTTACCCATGGCCACAGGGTAGTCAAAATTTTCTGCAGCAGGATCCAAGTTAATAATATGAATATTCCTCCCAACAGTTGTACAGTGTTCGTGCAACTTAGAGCAATAAGTCGACTGGTTGCAAGAAGCAAACAAATTCATCAAAAATAATAATGGGTAAACAAAAGACCTCAAAGAAAATATTAATCATAGTGATTTCCCATGTGATTATGATGTATCCCACATTGAAACAGTGTTGGTGCAAATTAGAGCAATAAGTCGGCTGGTTGCAAAGGAACTCATCGAAGTGGGTACATAAAAAATGCAAACATATTAATCAATACTCATTGCCCAAGTGATTATTATGATGCATCCCACACTCACATTCAAACAGTGTTAGTGTAAATTACAGCGGAAAATCAACTGGTTCCAAGAAGAGAACTCATCAAAACTAGTAACGGGTACATAAAAACATGCAAACATATTAATCAATACTCATTGCTCATGTGATTATGATGCATCCAACATTCACATTCAAACAGTGTTGGTGCAAATTAGAGCAGAAAATCGACTGGTTCCAAGAAGCAAACATACTTATCAAAACAAGAAATGGGTACATAAAAACAAAAAACAAAAAAATAGTCATAGTGATTGCCTATGTGATTATGATGTATCCCACATTCAAACAGTTGGTGCAAATTAGAGCAAGAAATCGACTGATTCAAGTATTGGGTACATAAAAAAAATCAAAAAATGTCAATAATGGTGTGAAATTACCTTGCCGCTGCCAGCAGGGCCAATAACCAGTTGTGCATAACCCATTTTAGATATCTAGGTTTTCTTCCGATGCTGCTAATTCAGAGAAGAAGACGGAAAAAGTTGAAGATTGGGGAAGACGAGAAGATTGCAACTGCGAGATATGCACTGCACCAAACGCCAATTGCCAACAACCAATCGAGGGTATTAGAGAGTCCCATCACCTACTTAAATATAATACAAGAATATATTGTTAATGGATTCTGATTAATTAAATACGAACCCTCTCAAAACGCAGAGAGAGCTTTACCTGCTCTGCTTCACTCTGATAGAAAAGGGTCTAGGGTTTTGACATTTTTATGATGAGTGTCTTTTCTTTGTCTTTTGCCGCTATTTTTTCTTTCTTTTTATTTTCTTCTCTTTCAGAATGGCCCACGTCATCATGCTGATTGTGGATTTGTTCTTCTTTTTTTCTGTTTTCTTTCTGGGACTGGAATATGTTGCATTTATGATGAAAAAGGTTTTTTTTTTTTTTTTTTTTTGGTATTTATGAAAGTATGAAAATAGATTTGTTATGAAAGGATGAAAAGAGTTGCATTCAGCCAGCTTGACTTTACAGCAAATAAATTCCGAAAGGAAACAATTCCTCAGAGAACTTGATAACATTGTGAACCTTTACATCAATTTTCAAGACATTAGAGTATAATGGCATTTTTTTTTCGCCAAAGTTAAGAAATGGGAGAGGGGTTTTCTCAAACACACGGGTCTCCAAGTCAAGATTCTTTTCCACTAGGCCAGACCCCATTAGTGAGTATAATGAGATTATCTTTGCCATAACAAGGATTAAAATTTAATTCTCAAATTATATGGAACTCAAATACAATCTCAAAATTGTGACATCTCTGAAAGAAAGTAATAAGGGCATATTAAAGCCTTGTACAAAGTAACAGGCTCAACCAAGTTGCCTCTTTTGCAGCTAAAGTAAGCATATCAATACATTTTATAAACACGGCACACGCAAAGTTTACTCTCCCTTGTATGCTATCTGCTTAACTTGTTTCACTCTTTCAAAATCTGGGGCATAGAAATTCTTTTCCACCTCCCAAGCTAATTGAGACATACAATTAAACGTTGATTTTGCACCCTTCTCGTCGGTCACATCCCTGGGAAAGGGAATGCGAACCTCGAATATACCTTCCTGAGGAGACCAAAGACGCAGGTCAAAGCCTAACCGATCAATCCAAATCAATTTTGCTTCAGAAACCTGCAAAGCAAAACAGTGTACCATGACCACATAGCAAGAGAAAATACAACTTAATGCAGATTCACTGAAAGTGATGTATAAACCAGTCCTCAAGGAATGTTAATAAACGCTTTTACTAAACAGTTAATGCTCCTCAAGCTTCTTGAGGAAAAATGGTTATTTGGTTTATAGAAATCCTGTAATAGAAATGGAAGGTTTTTCTGACACCTCAATATTGTTGAACAGGCAATGAAACGGTTAATATCTTCAATGTTGGTTGGCACAAACCTGGAAGTTCAAATCAGCATAGATGTTGCAGAAACGGTTAATATCTTCAATGTTGTTGGTGTTTATCTCATTCACTAGCTTTTCCGCAAAGTCCCGAAGAGGATCAGGTTGTGCATTTTTATAATCTGAAGATGTAACCCATACACCACCCTGTGAGAGTATCATAAAAGTTAGAAAACAGATAAGCCTTTGAATAAGTCCTCCGTCTAAATACATACCAATTTAAAAGCTACAGGCAAAACTTTATAGGATTAGGCCATACCAGTATCGTAAATAACTATTGCTTATAATTTACTAGTCCAGCACAGGAGCAAATAAAACACCAAAATACCTCTTTAAAGTCCTCCAACTGAAGTACCCGTTCCACAGAAACAACATATATAAGGTCTTCGTCGACCTCTTCTCCAAACCTCTTTGTCCATACTGAATGAAGGTACTGACAGTAATGGCATTGAACATCCAAATGAAAGATCAGATTATAACAATATAACACCTCACACATACATACTAGCAAAAAAACAGATCACACATGAATGCTTTTTATTAGCTTTAAATGGATCAATAGGGCTCTTTTAGTTGAAAATAATGGATTAATAAGGTATCAAGAAGCCACTACACATAATACCTACATGGGACTGTCTATGCTTCTGTTGGAGGACTGAGTCCAGCACATAAATCCAACCACACAATGCTGGAGTTTAGGTCTGTACAAAATTTGGACGACCAACTAAGTCAGGAAGTTTCATTGCCAAGCCAATATACTAAAGTGGTGTAAAGTCTAGACACAGCCTGGTCCAGAAAGCCCAGAGCATGGCCACAGAAATATTTTGCCTCAGGTTGCAGTGATTCTGGGTATCTGGAAACTGATTTTCTATAAGATTTCCTTTTTTGGGTTTAATTTAATTGTGTTGCTTATTATTAAGAAATCTTTTCGTTTTCATATCCGATTGCCTCTCTATAAGCAAGGCTTTGTAAGAGATACACAAACTGAAATTTTAGGCAAGGTCACTTTATTTTAATGTTGAGGTTCCAATAAACTTCTCCCATGTGAGATTCCTGGAAGCCCTTACAACATATCTTATCCTCTAATTTTCTGCCCTTATATTCAACTTCCAATTACACCCAAACAATAATCCAACCCAATCCTAATGTCAAAACTGCACATAACACACAAAACAATAACTTGCACCTCAGAACCATAATATGGTACATGTTGGTCAATCATAAATCATACTGTTTAAAGGTTATGCAAGCCGGGGGCATATGAGAGATAGCTCTAGTACTTACTTGAAAAAAGCCATGGCAGTCTGCCATAAACATCCTAATATTCTATCCTAATGCAAATAATGCAATCATAATTTGAAACGGACTAGTTGCAGTTGGTGGAAGACTATGGAACTTCGACCAAAAACCAAGCATCGTAAATATGTTTACTTTCAAGTTATGCATCCTTCATAGTGACTTCCATCTTTAGTCCGCAAAGATCAGCAACAATTATGCTTTTAACATGCTTCCTTTAAATAACTTAAGCAGCACACTAACAACGAGCTAATTACTTTGTAACATAAATGATAAATTGATAAATAACATTGCACTTCCAAGTAAACCTATTCGACCTAAGCAAACATAATTTACCTTCAACATCCTCCTGTCTTCTGGTTTGTCAATGCTACCTAATATCGTGCATTGAGGCGTCCGCAGCCCACATTGCTCTAACTGTGCACCAAAGAAAATAACAACAACGCCTCACATTGAGCTTCATAATCAACCATATACCTTAGAAAATTAGAGCCCTTTAAGGCTGTGAACAAAATGCAAACACATAGTGTTCGATGAGAAAAGCACCTGGACATGGAAGCTAGACCTCCTGTCAATGGAGAACTGCCGATTAGAGGCATTCAAGCACAAGACTGGAGTGCCTTCTGGGTCAACAGCGAAGCGAACGCCAATACCCAAAGGCCAACCTTCTTGGGTCAAAGTAGAAAGCGTGCCCACAGACACCAACTCCATAATAGTCCTTGAAACCTCAGCCGGAAACGGCTTATGGGTCTTCTTCTCCAAGTGGGTCGGCTCTGAAACCGTCGAAAGCGAGCATTTTAGTGTTCTCCACTGAGTTTTGAGAAATGGGTTTTGCTTTGAAGGAGTGAAGAATTGGGTTTTGGGAATTGGTTTTGAAGGAGTGAATGGAAGAGCCACATGGGTTGTGAGAGATTGAGTTTGGAGAAGCATTTGATGGAAAGCTCGTGTAAGATTGTTAATTCAATTGGGTTGATTTCTGAGAAGTAGAGACAAATGTTGTGAGAATTTTTTGGTGGTCAATGAGATTGAGAGGGCTGCAGACTTTTTAAAAAAAAAAAAAAGAGTGACAGTTTGGACAACAGTTGAGAATGGAGGAGGTGGTGGTGATGATGTTGATGATAAGTTGGAAAGGAATCAGAAAAATGTGAAGAAAATGAGAGCAGAGATCATCTATCTGCGGCTGCAAGAGAAGCCGAATAGGGCCTAGCGATGTAACAAATCGAAAGCCAGATGGGTGTTGAAGTTTGACTTGAAATTACAAAAATAACCCTTCTTTCTGTTTCTAGAGTGCCCTCCAAAACCCAGAAACTTGTTTGCATTTTGATGAGAAGAAAATGAAGGCAGAGGCAGCAGCAGCAACCTTCAACAATCCCATTCGGCCCCTCCCATCCAATCTCAACTCATCACCCATTTCCCGCCAAATCAACTTCCCTTACCAAAGGTGTCTACTTGGTCGATATAATTCCGTCAAAGGTGAGTTATTTTTCACTCCTATGTAATTTGTAAACTCCGCAACTCAATCTCCATAAAAAAAGAAAAAAGAAGAAGTTATTTTCCTCTTGTTTAGTTGCGGAGGCAAGTAAGCATATTAAATAGATAACCCAGAATTTCATTGAAGTGTTAAGTCAGTGAACCAGCTCGTTGTTCGGTTTAGCTACAGCTTTAGTTTTTTGTCATAAGTAATTGGAAAAATGAAGCTTAATTTTTTAGTTTCTCTGAAATCAAAGGGCCATATCATGTTGTTCATTTGTTTAAGCTTGTGAAACTGTACTTTTGCTTGTGTGATTTGTGTGTACTTATGTATGGACTTACGTATTTGTGTGTATAACTGCAAATTATGCTCCTTTAGTTTTGTCTTGTTGTCTCCAGTTTTAGAAAAATGGTATGTACTTGTAGGAACATATGATTATGGTCTTTGTTTGGGCGTGCAGGCTTGCAGTTGTACAGCAATGGGTCTCTACAGTATACTGGTGTAGTAGTTTGTGCTGTCAATGGAGGTGGGAGAGGGTATGTATCTTCGTGGGACGACAAACCATATGAATATCTTCCAACTGGGAGAAAATCTTACTTGGATGAGCAAGACATTGTCACATTTCTTGACCCTCCTAAGGACTTGATTCCTCTGGACTCGGCTTCTTACAATCCTGCTGCATATCTTTGGTCAGTTTTCAATCATTATCATTTTTAAAATTTTAACTCTTTTATGTTATTTTTTTACTTAGATTTATGGTACTTTGAAGTTATTCTTCGTTGTTGTGAAAATGCTGAGAAAATGAACAAATATTAATTCTTAATCTGTTACCGTTTTTAAAATTGTATGTCTGTGTTTGTTAGGAAAAAAATTGATGATATTCCCCCAGAAAGGCGTCATCGACTGCTGCGATTGCTAGAACCTAGGTAACTTGCTTATGCTATATTTTAAAATCCACTCAATCTCGTCTTACAATGACAAGTTATGAAGACATAAGGCACTTATGTATCTTTATTTTATAAAGAATTTTTCTTTTGAAATTAATAGATTGAATGTAGAGTCTTTGACATCTGGATAATTTTAATGCAGGCTCATATCAAGAGCTTGGGAGATAGCTGGCACAAGATATGAGGATCCCAACTTAGCCAAGAGAAGTGCATCTAAATTGTTGTCCAATGAAGATGGTGCAATTTCTCTTGAATATTATAATTGCCGAACAAATGGAGGTAACTTACATAGATCAAGCTCTTTCTACTGGAAGCTCTAATGTCCTCATTAGTGCTTTACAATAATGATTGTAATCTGTTGGATGGGGTAGTTTATTGGTTTACAGTTCTTAAACTATTGATGTCAAGAACATGAAAGTTTCTGCTTATGTGATGTTAAAAATTACTTGCTGACTTTATTTAGATGAGTGGAAGTTTCCTCTTTTAGTTGGATTTTTTTTTGTAGGACTGTTTTAGTTGGAAATAGCTCATTTCTGGTTATAATTGGATGGTTATTTGCTCTACCCCCTTGTTGAAGTAGGCTTTCTCAAACTTCTGATTGCATATTTTAACCGGTTCATTTTCTGAGAATTTATGTGCTTAATTTCCTTATATAGGTTAGGTTAATTGCTCACAAATGACACCTTTTTCTGTTATAGCAATAACCCGTGGAGAAGTATATTTTGAGCCTCCTTTTAATCTGAATCTTATGTACCTTTGTGGCACTGATATTGGATAATCTTTAATAGGACCAATGCCCATTTCTTGGATAAACTCTTTCAAGAAGGTAACTCCTGTACTCCTATTGATTTTTCCTTTCTTCTCCCTGCTTGTATATGCATGTATTGTAAGGGATGGGTAATTGGATGTTCTGCAAATTCCAGGCAATTTTTTCTCGGAAGGACGGGGAGATTTATGGACGATTTATTGGTAACTTATTTACCCTCTATGATTTTTGTAATTCAATTTTGCTTTTTTTACTACACATCTCGTGAAAATTAAAATTGAATTGAATGCAGCATATTCCCTTGCTCCTTAATATTCATGGGGATTGGCAATGGATGAGTTCTTGTGATCTCTATTTTCCCATTTACATCTATCTATTCTATATCATTTCTAAATAATTTTCGGTGCAATTTTTAAGGCGATGGATGAGTTATTCTTTATTTTCCCATTTACATCCGTCTATAATTTCTAGTGTAAGATGGTAGGTCTGATTGTCAGTGCAATTATTACGGCTGAAGTTAGAGTTGCATGAATAATATTATGCAAGTTGATGGAGTAGACCTCCAAAATACATATTGTTATATGTGTAAATTATGAGTTTCAGCTACTGTATTTATCAAGTCATACTTATGAAGTTACGGTAAATTCAAATACTTATGTTTAATGCTTCCCCCTCATGTTGCATTAGTTAAGACAAGTGATGATAGAAATTCAGTGCCTTAAGATTAATAAGCTTCATTGGTTACTAATTTAGATTCTTATTGGTCCATGATATACAATATATAGTTCCTTTCTGTAGCATTATGGACATAACTTAGAGCTATGGGGTGGGATTTTAAGCACATGGCCTATGCATATTGATAGGATTTTCCTTGTCAAACATTATCTTTCTAAATGTGATAGAATGGTATATCAATTGAAGATGAATCATGATGTGTTTCTTCAGTCCTTATATTGAATATGCAGTTATGTACTGCAAAAATAGAGTAGTCTGTTCTGTTATTTTTATGCTTGAATGCTTCTTGCATGAGTGATATCCAATCTTTACATAATATTTCATTGGAAATGAGAGGAGGTGGAAGATTGAGCTACAAGCATCTATCTAAAACTGTAGGATAGAACAGAAGCTGTTCTTATGGGACAAGCTGCTCTGATAGTTTAAGGTCTGGTGAATGTTATAAGGCAGTGCGGTAAACTAGAGGAAAGTTAATCCATATCTTGGGGAAGAATCCAAACAGAATTATTTTGTTTCCAAGGAAAGGAGCCCAAATAGAACTATTGATACTATCAATATTTTGGAAAAAGAAATAGAACTACCGATACTGTAATTTAACATGGACTTTGAGGTTTCTTATAATAGCCTTAAGTTTCATATTTTATTTGAAAGTTTTAGGATGAGTTTGTTTTGGATGTTTTCAATCCACTATTTCATTGCATGGTTTGCAATTCCAAGACTAGAGGTTAATTGGCTACAGCTAATCAAGTTTGTTGATACAACTCTAAGCAGTTTGTTGATATTACTCTTAACAATTATTGTAATGAATCAGGTGGATCATTTGTTACTGGACTTGCAAATTCCTTTAGTCCATTGTACTTCGTAGTGAGACAGCTTAAGGAAGTAATGCCAACTGAACAACCTTGTGATCTAGCATATGAATTTGGAGATGGGCTGTTTGATCTCCATGAATACCCAGAGGGTTTTCCAAAACCAGGTATGATTTTCCATACATCCAGTGCAATGTGGTCACTAGTTCACTATTAGCAGTGGTCATTCTTTGCAAAAATTTCTTTTGGATTTTTTATTTTATTCAAGGAAATTAATCTTAACTTTTCCAATGAAAAAGCTAAGTACAAGAGAAAAGAATGTTCTGACAAGATGTCTTAATCTAATAAATTAGACGTGGTATCTTAGCCTATTCAAAAATTATAAACTTAGACATGGTAGATCATCTCAACGATGTTTCTAAAAGATGTGGAGTAATTGGAGCACTTGGTGCACAGGTCCAGGAACTATGATCTCTATAAATAGTTGTGTACACAATACACATATCATGTACTCCTAACCATTCTTACCTATATTTTGCATATATTGTAAGTCTTCTCAACATGCTTTTCCTTAGGTTCTCAATTTTCCCCAAAAAAATTTATGTTCTTGGTTCCCGTCACTTTCCACTTCCAGTTCTCGTATCATCTCCACTTCCTTTGAGCTATGATTGAAACTGTCTGGCCATACTAACTGCCAATGAGCTGTGTTTGCCACTAAAGGTTTAGTTGTGGTACCAGCTGTTTGCCAATAAGTTGTCTGTTTGCTCAAACATCAGCTTCTGCAAGGGCCATTAATAACCCGAGCTCAAGTATATTTTCTGTATGCAAATTTATTTTTGGGTTTGTAACATATGTATGGTATTCACTGATATAATTATCTAACTGTAAATAATTTTTATGTGCATTTTGTTTTTTGTAGTCAAGCATCCATATCCTTTCAACGATCAAGTGGTTGTATATGTTCGTCATCTGGGACCGGGTGTTTCAGTAGGGCAAGCATGGCAAGAAGGAAAAGAATTACAACAGGTACCACAAAAGTTATGCAGCGAGATTCTGATGGTGAAAGATTATTCTGCTCTTAGAGAAAATCAGTAATCGTTCTCATGAGGATCATATTTTAGAAAAGGTGAATGACTATGCTGTAATCAATTGTAGCTGGGGAGCTCATGTTGTAGGGTGTTTGGAAAACAAGTACAGAAGGGGTAGGGATCAGGAGAAGATCAATTCCTGTTAGTGTAAGCCAACAGCAAGTGATTCAAATTAATTTGATCTATAAAGTGGTTTTTTTCCAAAGCATTGTTTATCAAAGATGCAGCATTTATTTTTGATGAAGTCAAGATATATAACAAATTATTCAATTAATATGGTTAATGCTGGATATAGAAGCAAATGTGTTTTGGAAGAATGAACTGGGAATTTTCAGATCAGCATATTCCAAACCTGTCAAATTAGTGTGAGAGACATTTAGTGCAGCACATGAAAGGCCTTAAAGGACATAAAAACGCTAGGCAGCCTGGCTACAACTTATTATCATTTAAACGAGCCACCAACTAATTGTAAGGATTGCTGGTGATGCCTGCCTTGGATTTTTGGCCTAGATGATGAGTTATAAATTCCTCATGGCAAGTTGCTTGCTCAATGTCAAGGAGCATGTGATTATGTTGATAATCAATGATCAGTATTTATCATTATGGCCATCATGGCCATCATGGCATGGCTTAAGCCATCGCCCATGAGGAAGAACACTTGTGTAGAACTTTGGTGTGTGAAAAGGCACAATAAACTTGGTGCACCAGAGGGTAAAGTAAACCAATAGAAGAGAAACTCCTACCCAAAGAGGCATTTGATGAAAAGGGCACAACAAACCACATCAAAAGTGGCTTTTGGCAAAGAATTTAGGGTGTGACAATTGAATGTAGCGAAGAGAGGATGTGACCGTTCGTTAAAAGAAATTACATATGTTTGAGAAATGTTGCACCTATTGACTGTTTATAAATAGACAAGTCAAACAAAATGGTTTTTTTTTCTCTCACGTACATATTCAGAAATTATGTTCGCAATAATTATATGTTCACAATGATGCATTTTGATATGTATGCAAATAGGCCTATTGGGTTGTCAACTTCTATCTACATGGAGAAAAACAGCCAAAAAACATGGACCGTGCTAATAGGCCAGAAGCCTCCAAGCCAGTAGGGCTCACTTGGTTTGCTCCTTAACCCACACTTGCATTGCTACAAGACACTCATCTTTAATGACCGCAGAATATGATCTTTAAAAAGATCATGGTCGATCTGTATTTATTTATTTATTTTCTTAATTTTTGTGAGAAATTGTTGAGAAGATTTTAAAGGACCCATTGGTTTGCAGTTTACAAGAATGAGATAATTCTGAATCCTGTTTATAGCTTTTTTTTCACAGGTCCCCGAGCTTTGTCTCTAGACAATAAATTGGAGGGGAGCTGGCCACATCTTCTTTTGTCCGTTTAATTGCTTTCAGTCCCAGACACTCAAAGCCCAGGGATGCAAATGGCACACTGCTGATTTATGAATGTTACCAAAGACAATGAAAAGGTATGTATCAAGTGGTTACTTAGTCTTGTCACTTACTTCCCATGAGAGATGGTAAAGTCTCTAGTTGTAAGGATGAAGGGAAAGGTAGATTTACAGCCAACTTTAAAAAACCATTTCTTGGAAAGACTCACTAGTGTAGCAGTTTGGAGCAATTGCTCTCTCAGGAAAAGTCCTAGATTCTAATCCTAGCATTTATGTAGTGTGTTTGAGTTTAGTAAGTTCTTGCCCCTCTCAATAGGAAAGTTTCTCAAAAAAAGGCCATTTCTTTATCCATGTTGGGTTCAATAGGAGAAAAAGAAAATCAATACATTGGTGTGAGTGAGTGAGAAACAAACATGGTTGAGAGCTTCTTCAATATATTAGTTGTTTCCCTCTTTGCAGGATTTTGCTTTATGGTTGAACCTTGACAAGACCATTAGCTTATTTTTCTGTTTAATAAGCCCACTCAAATGTGCCTACATCTTATGCCACAAGCCTTGAGAGTCTTCTGCAGTTGAAATGGTTTGCAAGACACCAACATGTGACACATACAACTTGGGCAGTTGTAATATTTTATGAGGGGAAAAATACCAATTATCTTTTTGTGAGTGGTAGTTTGGTCATTAATGAAGCAACATTGTTCATACAAATGCAAAAGTTGGCTTCAAAGGGTTCAAAAGTGTAGAAAAGATGCTTTGGAAGGGTCTGCTGAGGTCCACATGACTTGCATGAGTAGGGTTCTTTCTGCATCTACCATCATGCATGCCTTTATTGGAACAACGATTGGCAGACACCCAGAAACCATTATTAGTGGTAAGATTAGTATAGATATGTGTGGTCCAATGTAGGGCATAATCACATAGCTTAGGGCAAATTACCAATCTTTGCAAATCCAAGGTCAGGAATCTTACTTGATGGCAAAGGGAAGGGCCACAGCATGAGCAACACATGAGCAACACCATTCTCATTGCTTGCCGACACTAATTTTGCCTCTCTTATTTCCAAAGAGAAACTTTTTACAAATGCAACAAATAATAGGGGAAAGGAAAGGAAGAACAAATGGCAGAGAGAGAGAGAGAGAGAGAGAGAGAGAGAGAGAGAGTCTGGTTTCAATTGAACTAATGAAATATACAGAGAGTTTTACATGTGTAAAATCTGAAAATTCAAACTACAGAACTCAACCTATCTGGTATTGGAATAAACATTGCTTATCTAAGAACATCACACAGAATTCTTATATGTAAATAAAAATCACCAATAAGTTATGAACCAAACAAGAAAACAAGAAGATGGTGTGAGGATTTGATGTGGAAGACTCGCCCGTGTCACAAATGAACCCAAAAAATGATTGCAGCAATACAAGGACAAACAAAAGCTAGAAAAAGAATATATATATATATATGGGCAATTTAATGAGAAGCAGCTATTTGCATCTACCAGTGCCAATTTTGGGTACCATTTTGAAAACCAAATTGGTTCCCACCTCTTATTCACCCTTTATTTTAATCTGTACCATTATTTTGTACCTCAAATCTCTAGCTCATCTGCTCACCAATTAGATCAAGCCCCACAAGTAGAAATGACACACCTTGGAATAGTAAGAAGTAAAAATGTACCCCTTGGGCTGATAAAAGGCTCCTAAGTGCAGCAGTAAGTAGCAGGAAGGCCAGGGCTAGCTCTTTCTTATAGATCTTGTTCAATTTCTTTACAGGAGGTTTAGGACCAGCTTCTTGATGCTCTAGTAATTTGTTGAGCTCAGATAGGCCACTATCAGAAGTTCCTCTGTAAAGTTGTGGGTGGTTCATGGCCTTTGATTCCCTCTCCTCCACAGCTAACAGATCAGGCTCTGATGACCGACCTGCCTTCTTGGTGACAACCCATTCATATGAGCTCCCCAACTTGAACAAGCCAGATACCATAGCATTGAATTTGGTAACAGACATTGTGTTTTCAAACAGAAGGTAAGGGACAATGAAGGGGAAGGATCTAAGGGAAGGAAGAATGTTCATGAATGACATAAATACGGGCACATAGCAAATAACCCACATGGACAGCTCAGCTTCAGGGACAAACATGGTCAAAGGAAGTATTATGCAGAACAATGTGAAAGAATAAAATGGGAGAATTAACTTCCTAAGAAGAAAGAATAATAGTATCAAGTTTGCCTTCTTCCAGAACATCATCTGCAGTATGGCATGTAGGACATTCTCAGAACAATATCATTTAGAAAAATACCTTGATCAAGGAGGAGAATCTAATTGTAACAGTACCTTAGAACTGATGATGGCTGGAAGGCACAAACGGAAGAGATGCATCGGACCAGAATGCCAACGGTGTTGCTGCTTTTTGTAAGCTTCATAAGACTCAGGAAGTTCACAAAGGACCTGAAAATCAGTTTCTTAAATTTGAGACATCATTTGAAAAGTTTTAGGCAAGGTTTTACCAACTCATGATGAAAAATGCCCGAAAACCATATAGTTAAGGACTAAACATAGGATCAGGTAAGGTTGAATTTGGATTTGAAATAATTAAAATTACCTTGACATCATTGAGGAATATGAATTTCCAACCATTCAGATGGGCACGAACTGCTATATCCATGTCTTCTACTGTTGTACGCTCGAGCCAGCCTCCAGATTCTTCAAGTGCTTTGATTCTCCAAACTCCAGCAGTACCATTGAAGCCAAAGAAGTTGAGGAAAACCCCATTAACCTGCTGTTCCACCTCAAAGTGGAAGCACAAATTGATGTTTTGGAGGCGTGTCAACAAGTTCTCATCCCTGTTAACAAAAGCCCACCTAGCTTGAACCAACCCCAGCTCAGGATTGTCCTACCACACAAATTAGAACCACAAACCAAAATCAGTCACCTAAAGTAGAAAGGGCTATAGAGACCAGACAAAAAGCTATATGAGATCTAGCCACCTTAAAATGGGGAACTGTCAGCTTGAGGAAGTCAGAGTTTGGTTGGAAATCAGCATCAAAGATTGCAACAAACTCGTAGTCCTTCACATAATCACAATTCATTGCCGACTTGAGATTCCCAGCTTTATAACCAGTTCTAACCAAACGATGTCGGTAGATAATATTAACACCCCTTTGGTTCCACTTGGCTACTTCTCCCTTAATTAACCACTGTATGCTATCATCATCAGAATCATCCAGAACTTGAATCAGCAAGCGTTCTTTGGGCCAATCAAGTTGGCAGACTGCTGAAATAGATTGTTCATACACCTAAATACATTTTATGTCACAGTCATGAATAATCCATGAAAACCAGTAAAAAAGTGCCTTAGAAATCAATTTGTACAGTTATGTATTTAGTTAGTTACCTTTCCAATTATAATGTTACTCAAATTTGAATGGTCAGATAAAACTGAAAAAATCTATCAAAACTAGTAATTGCTACACTAGTTTCATCAGTAAAACTTTAACCAGAAAAAAAGCATTGAGACTGTTACCTCTCTCTCATTGCACATAGGAATTTGAACAAGAACCTTCGGATAATAACATCCTGCACCTTCCAAATCGTGTGACTTCAAAGGGGTTTCTTCAAACCTTGGCTTAATCTTCTTGAACTTGATCCAGAAGCAACCTAAACAAAGCAGCATACGGTCGGCAGACTGGATTAAGAAGAGAGCAACACAGAAGTTAGTCAAAGCTTGAATTGCAGGTGCAATGTAGTCGGCCCGGAACTCCAACCATACAAAATAAACTGAGTGAAGCCATCCTTTAATCTCCAAAGTTTGGGGGATATGCAAACTATTGGTCTGGAAATAATGCCAACCTTTCAAGTGGGCGACCAGTTCAAAAGCCAGAAAAGCTAAAGCCATGACTAAGAATCCCATAATGACCCTATACAAGGTTCTTCCTTTTCCAGATTTCTCATTCTCCACAGTCACTCCTTGCCCATATATCAATCTTTTCTTAATGGAACCAAGCAATGACCAAAGAATATTTCCCAGCCAAGCAACACAACCAACAGCTTTATGCGCCTTTAGAAGCAAAACCCATGTAAATTGCTTAGCATTCTTGCCTCTGTCCTTATCAACTGGCCTAAATACTTCATCAGGACCATTTATCTCCAGCACAGAGTAATTGGGGTTCTCCATGGTCACCACCACTGGATTACCCTTACTTGTATTGCCCTTTGCCCACCACCTGGAAAAATCCAAGCTTGGAGCCATTTTTGCTTTAACCTCTCAGTCTCAACTGAACTGTTATGAAGTACAAAAGTAGGATACCAAATCCAACTCACAGAATCTTGAACCTCACTGTGTGCAGAAATCAGATCTCAGCATTGAAATGCTCAAAAACCCATTTCAGGTCTAAGCACATAAAAACAGAGCCAACACTAAAAACTGAAAATTTAGCAGGAAACCTTCAAACTCAGAGACCAAATGTGAGAAAACTCACAAACTCATTTGAGCCCTGGTTAAAAAGAACCAGATCCAACACTGGAACAACTTCACAAAACCAGTTCAAGCCTCACCATTGCAAACAAAATGCAGCAAAATAGAAAGACAGAGAGAGGAGTAAGTGTGTGGGTGTTTCTTTTGGCACTACCATAAAGCTCCACAAGCTACCCAACATGGGAAATTACCATTATGGGGAAATGTTTTTAAGCATTTGTTCAACGGTTTTAGTCACCTGATTAACCCATTAAAGAAGCAAACACAGACCCCATATTACCTTTCCACATATTACCATTACTGGTTTGGAATAAAAGTGTTTCTAAATTCATAATTCATTATAAGAAATTATATAAAATAAATAAATATTATAAAATTAAGGAAAGGTGAAGATAAAGCTTATAATGAGACATTAAATAAACTCCTAACATGTAGCACCAGACCATGTGAGAATGGAAGTGAACACTCCAATCTTCTTAAAGAAAGAGAGCAGCAGCACTTTGTTGGTATTGGGATTTGGAATTTGTATTAAGTTGCAAAAACTGATGAGCTGAGCCCTTTGATTAAAATAATTATAAGTTGATGAGAATAGTAATAAAAAAGACAGGAAAATGGATAGAGAGGAATGGCCACAGACAACGCAGATCCCAAGTCTTATCTGGCCTCGTTCCTTGTCTTAAATTTAAGCCAAATTTGTTGCCAACCCCTACACTCTCTCTCACACACACGCACACATTATGTCGGTGGTCATAAAAAAAACAAGAAAGGCTCACTTGTAGCCAATCATACATCTTTTTCATGTAAAGCAAAAATCTTTTTTCTGGGCTGCTAAACTTATAAATTAGATAGATATATATTAAACCATGTTTCATAGTTATGATTTAGATGCTTGACAACAGTGACTGTATCTAAGGCACTAAGACATGGTGGGGCATTAAGATTTTAGTATTATTTTCTTGAATTTTGTATTGCTATATTTTTTTTTAATTTTTTATACAAGCGATATTGAAAGAGGGGGATTTCGAACCTAGAACTTCAAGTGCAAAAATAAATGATCTTAACCATTTGAGCTACAAACCCCTTGTATATTGCTACGTTCTTTAGATTACTGAAAGTGAAGGACTTTAGAGTCTCAATTTGTTCATTTTGCTTCTCCTTTACTTGAGAGAAAATTGTGCTTTAAAATTTAAATTGACATTCTATGACAGTAATGTTTATGCAGGTTGGTTGAATTGAAGCTCGAGCTGCAGCTATTTTTGCTAGAGGGGCCTTCATAAAATAGAGTAAAACAAATGTTGGCTAGAGATGTCATTTTGTTCCTTTTACTTTCATTGTCATTATATATATATTCATATAAATATAATGTTGTGCTTAATAAGTAATTATCTGGGTTTCTTCTTTGAGCTTTCTTCCATGGCCCCATGACTCTGAAAGCTTATATTTAGTGGAGTTGTTACGGTGTGGCCCCAATACCAAATTTATGTCTTTTTTTATTTATAAATAATTTGTTTTGATGAATAACTCAGATTAAATTGTAACTGGGAACTAGAGCCATCATTCCTTTGAGTCGGTGCATTGCTATTGGATGCTACTAAAGATGTGGGAACGTCCAAATTTTACTGGGATGGTCAACTTTGGGCCATTGGGTCAACATGATCAGCCTATTTGCGCCGATAGGCTCTAATCGATCAATGTGCTGAATTGTCTAGGACTTTTTTTTTTTCGAGTGGGATTTGTCTACGATTCTTCGAAAGAAAAAGAAAAGGGGGAGAGAGAGAGAGAATGGGTACCCAATCTTGTCCAAAACAACTTTTTTTTTTTTTGGGAGAACAGAGGAATTTCATTGATTGTACACGGGGCAATTACAGAGAATTGAACATCAAATACATTCCTAAAAAAGGAGGGTTCTAGCCAGAATTAGAAGTACATAACAAGAGCACACATGCCATAAACAATGAAACAAAAATATTAGCTCATTGGAAGCCAAAGCCAGACAAGCAAGCATAACCATCAATACCAATGCCAAATGAGCTCTTAGCAAACGGCGAATCACCTCCTATCACCACTGAAACGAGAAAGAGGGACCGCTTCCAAGAGAAAGAACATACCACTCAATTCCTCTCAGCACAATCTCTTCTCCACCAGGGGTCCAACACCCAAACTCTGTGAAAACCAAATATTGGCTTCTCCTCCAACAAAGTAAACCCCAATCCTCAGGAAAGTGGTGAAAACAGGAAATTGAGGCCAAAAGCACACCCTCAAATGTGGGAGGCTTGTGTGTATTTATATTGATGCAGAAGCTTATACATTCAAAGTACAAACAGTTGCACCAAAATAGGAGACAACCAAAAAATATACACAACACCAATATCTGATATAAATATTGACAAAGGTTGAAACAAATCTTATCCTGAACAAACTTCAAGTTTGACTCGTTCTTGGTTGTTTATCAGCCTCCCCCAAGCTGAGTGGCCATGAAACAACAGGAATCCTGCTTATCAAAAGATGAAAGCGAGCTGCAGACAGACCCTTCGTAAATAAATCTGAAAGTTGTTTCTTAGAACAAATATAGTGAACAATGAGTTCCCCGCGAACAACAATGCATGGCTTTATGCCGACATAGCTCTCCATTCCATTGCCTTTGCTACATAATTCTTTTACTTTCTAGACTATTCTCCATTCCTAGCCGACATAGCCTATGTAACTTTCTAGAATCAACTACATTAATCTATTACAATACTAGTTACTAGGTCGGTGGAACTTCCTTCACTTTTCCAGATTTTTCTCTACTTATCTAGCTCAAGTATTGACTATCTTCTCTAGGCTTTATTTCCTTGTTGTTTATACTTCTAGAACCTTGTAGAGATTGCTCCTCAAAATGGGTTGAGCTGGGGTTGATACTTTAACACAACCTTCTCCCTAATATAATGGTAGTCCACCTCCAAATGCTTTGTATGAGAGTGAAACACATGATTTGAAGCTAAGGCAATAGAGGACACATTATCGCATAAGAGAACACGAGAAGAAAGAAAAAGAGACAAGCCCGAGATAAGGAGCTCAAACAAGATAATTCAACGGTTGTGGTTGCGAGTTGACGATACTCAGCTTCCGTACTGGAACTTGAAATCGTTCGCTGCTTCTTAGAACTCCAGAAAATCAAATTTTGACCTAAATACGAGCAAAAACCACCCGAGGAATATTGGAAATCCGGATTCCCTACATAGTCAGCATCAGAAAAACCAAGCAACAACTTGATTTTCCCATCACGATATACCAAACCATGAGATTAAGTGGCCTTCAAATAAAGCAAAAACTGACAAACTTGATTAACATGATATGAAAGGTCTGGACGTGTTATAGTTAGATATTGTAGGGCCCCAACAACACTTCTATATTCAGTAGGATCAATAAGCGGATCACCCATTTGTACACTCATCTTCTGACAAGAAACCACCGGTGTATTGATAGGTTTGCAATCCAGAAAATTTGTTCTTCGCGGCAAAATCCAGTGTATACTTTAGCTTGTGTCAAATGCAAACTTGGACCAGAGTAAGTAGCCTCAATTCCCCAGGAAATAATGTAGTTGTCCCAAATCTTTCATTGAAAACAAAAGACTCAATTTTTCAATTAAAGGCGTGACATGAACATAACAATTTCCAATGACAAGGATATCATCCACATAAATGACTAAGATAAGAAGAACATCCTTATGCTTGACAAACAGAGAATAATCGCACAAGGAGTAAGTAAAATCAAGCTCTAGTAGATAATGAGTAAACCTTTGAAATCAAGCCCGTAGAGCTTGTTTCAAGCCATATAGAAGGACCTCTTCAACTTACACACATAATGAGGATGTTGGGGATCAATAAACGCCTGTGGTTGACGCATGCATACTTCTTCGATCGAACCCATGCAAAAAAAGCATTTTGTACGTCAACTTGTTGAACTGCCCAGCCTTGAGAAACAGCTAGACTGAGCACCACCTGAATTATCATGTACTTTACAACTGGACTGAAAGTCTCGTTGTAATCAAGCCCTTCTTGCTGGTGAAAGCCATTTGCCACAAGCTGAGCTTTATACTACTTGACCGACCCATCAACCTTACATTTAATCTTAAGCACCCATTTTTTAGGAATGACGTTCATATGTGCAACATGAGGGACCAACACCCAGGTACCACAACGTTGTAAGGTCGTAAATTCTACTGCCATTTCTACTCACCAAGCCTTAGACTTAGCTGTTTTACTGAAATATGAAGGTTCCACACAGTAGTATGCATATCAACATTAAGTGCATAACTCGAATTTGGTTTGATACTTCTAGTTTGATGTCGAGTGACCATGGAATGTCGAGTGGAAATCTCTTGTACACGTGAATTGGAAGGTGGTGGCACCATAATTGCTATTGATCTCGTTGAATTGGGTTCAATAATGTGGTAGGGAGGTGGATTTTGAAAGCAGCTGTGGTTGAGAAGAGGATGACAAGGATGGTTGAGTGCCGACTACTTAAGCGAACTTGGAAGGAGGAGTGCTTTGGATTTGCCTAGACTGGGGAGGGCTCTGAAGAAGACGTGGTCAATTGATTTGATGGCAGTTGGAGTTGCGAAATTGAACAACTTACTGACCTATATGAGTACAAACAGTAGTAGCTGTATGGTATTGGCCTTGGCAAGTGGATTGTTGTAGAAGACTCAGAAAGATGTCATATGTTAGTGAAATAATCAAAATTGGAAGGATAAGTGAAAGAAATATGGGGGCATACCTCTGGTTGATGTAGAACATCTTCCGTGGTAGATGTAGAACATCTTCCGTGGTAGATGTGAGAGAATTTTGTTTAAAAAGAAATGAATCTTCATCAAAGACAACATGAAAAGATAAGTATATTTTTCAAGAATGCAAATCTAAGTTGTTCCCTTGATGATCCAAAGAGCATCCCACAAAACACAAGGTTTTGATATAGGTTCAAGTTTATGGATATATAGACAATCAGAATATGCATATATTGATAAAGGATGTTGAAGAAAGGAGTTGAAGAATGGAGATGGACAAAAAAAATTTGCTTTTCTAGGTAATCTGTTATGTTTCTTGACTACTAGTTTCATCTATTTGTTTTTTTCCTTGTAATTAGATGCTTTTTTATTAGTTCAATGCTAGCAAGTATGTTTTTTTTTTTTTTTCTAGGTTTATTACTCTGGTCTTATACATTCATGTTTCTGCAGGTCATACATAGTCATGCTAAGAAGTTAGATGTCTGAGTCACTCCAGATGGCCGAGAAGAACGTAGGATACCGTGTGCTCTTTGCTGTTACTCAGTGCATCTAAACCTTATTACTTTTGTTAGTCAGGGAAAGTGGCGGGTTGTCATGGATTGGTGGGTGCTGGAATCTGGTTTCTAGCAGCCACATAAAAATAAAAGAACTCTGTAAAAAGTCATGTCATAATCAACATATGATTCTTTTATAGTTTTGTCCCAGCCTTTTGGGTGTATAGTCTCTCTAGTGTATGTGTGTCGGTGGGTTCATCATATTTTTAACGTGATTCGAGTCTTGTGCATAATACAGACAGAATTTTCATTGAAAACTCATGTGATTCATATAGTTCTGAGGGCCTGGTTTCAAAAGGGGAGCAGCACTTGGATATATTGTCAGTAAGCAGCTCATCACATTTGCGTCCTCTTCGATACATTTTGATCAATCAATTTATTAAGTACCAATGCACTTGACTCGATTGAAACAGATCTTTCATCTAAAAAAACACTTGACATATAATAATATCTGCAAAATGAATAAACATCTTCATTGAAATTTAGTTGAGAAATTTTTGTAGCCTCCAAAACTAAATAAAATGAAATACAACCATTTTCAACTCTCACATAAAAAAAACAAAAAAACAAACGTCTCACATAATCTGATACACATTTCAGAGTTCTAATGTTTTTTTTGTGTGTAATTCGTGTTGTGTTGGGATTACCAAAATAAATCACCCTGCTTCTTTTATTTTCCAATAATTGGAGAATTATGTGGGTTTACTTATCAGTCATCTCACTGATAAATAAATAAATAATCTTCTTTTTTGACCTTTCTTTCATGGGGATCATGATTTTGAAAACTTATATTACGCCTGTAATTGATTCGCAGATTAAACTTCATGGGAATGAAATATGTTCAACGACGAAATGCTATTTTTACCAATTCCCATGTTTGGTTTGTGCAGTATTACAAATGAGAAGTTGTTTAGTTTTCCAACAATGCCCTCAATTAGCCCATGTTTAATCCCACAAGATGGGAATGAAGGATGTTCAATGACAAAATGCTATTTTTACCCATTTGCATGTTTGATTTGTGTAGTATTAGGAATGAATTTTTTTTTAGTTTTCCAACAATGCCCTTAATTAGTCAAAAAGGAAAAAAAAAATACGAAAAGTTCTTTTATAGGTCAAAAATGGTATTTGAAAATTGTAACATGGGTAAGTTTGTCCATACAAATTGCATTATGTTTTATGGTACAAAGTTTACTTTGACATATATAAGAGAATGAGTTATTTAGACTAACATCCCTGAGATTTTAGGCGTTTTCACAAAACCTCATGAAGTTTTAGAAATTATACGAACACCCCATGAGGTTTTAAATTGTTTTCACATAACCCATTTTCTTTGATCCAAAAATTGATGATTTTATATAAACAAATTCTTCAAATAACAAAGTTCGCCTATGATATTATATTACACATACATTCATGGAGGTTAATTTTTTCATTTGCATAAGTTTTTTTTTTATATGAAATCATCAAATTTTGGAAAATAATTAGAAACCTCATGAGGTGTTCATATAAAATCCGAAACCACATGGGGTTTTGTAGTGTAAATAACTTGTAAGAGAATATAGAATATAGAATATTTGCTTAATTGTTTATGAGGAGAAATGACCAAACCAAATCGGTCACTAAACGGATTGATTTGGTAATTATGCTATTCGTTTGATGACTAAATCAAATCAATTCTAACCGACTACAGTCAAAGGCCCTCGCCGGGTACTACCGCAAGTTTGTCCATAACTTTGGACTCATTGCACAGCCTCTCACGAATCTCCTAAAAAAGGATTCCTTCCTTTGGACGCCTACTGCAGATCATGCATTCTCCGCCTTAAAAGATGCCCTCACGACCACTCCGGTCTTGGCTTTGCCAGATTTTGACAAACCTTTCACCGTTGAATGTAATGCTTCTAATGGTGGCCTTGGGACTGTACTTTCACAAGATCACCATCCTATTGCTTATTTGAGCAAGTCTCTCTCTGACTGACATCGAGCTCTTCCTACTTATGATTGTGAGATGATGACTGTTGTGTTTGCAGTGCAAAAGTGGCACCCTATCTTTTGGGTCGCCCTTTCAAGATTCTCACCGATTATCAGACTTTAGAATATTTTTTGGAGCAACGAATATCCACTCCAACCCAGCAGAAGTGGCTCTTAAAACTCCTTGGTTACAATTACACATTAGATTATAGACCTGGTTCAGTCAATATAGTCCCTGATGCTTTATCACAGCAACATGAGTTTTTGGCACTTATGGGACTCTAGACTCCCGCTGTATTTTCGACTGCATTTCTGACATACAGGCTGAATATTCCACGGATCCTATCATAGCCAACATCATCAAGGATCTCCAGCACAACCCCACTACTCATTCATCTTTTTCTCTCCATGGTGATTTGTTATACTATAAGGAGGGAATATATGTCACTACCACTTCTCCTTGGCTGGAGGAGTTCCACTCCTCCCCTTCTGGAGGCTACTCCGGCTATCTTCATACTTCTAAGCGTATTTTACGCAATTTATGTTGGCCAGGTCTCAAAACTGATGTGAAGTCATTCGTGGCTAGCTGTGATACTTGTCAAAGGGTCAATTATGAGACTACAACCCTAGCCTTCTCCAACCCTTGCCCATCCCTGCTCAACCTTAGACAGATATAGCCATGGATTTTATAGAGGGTCTACCGGCGCTTCATGGTCGCAATGCCATATTGGTGGTGGTGGATCGCCTTTCTAAGTACGGTCACTTCATTCCCATTAAACATTCTTACTTTGCTACCACGGTTGCGGATGTGTTTGTTTGCGAGATCTTTCGCCTTCATGGAATGCCTACCACGATCGTCAGTGACCGCCATCCTGTCTTTGTGAGTCAATTTTGGGAATCTATGTTTAAGATGCAAGGCACCGAACTTTGTCGGAGTTCCACCTACCACCCTCATACGAACGGGCAGTTAGAGTTCCTTAATCGCACCTTGGAACATGATATGCGAAGTTATGTCAGTGCCAAACCCAAAGCTTAGGTCACTTGGCTTCCTTGGGCTGAGTGGTGGTATAACTCCACTTTCCAGTCCGCCATTTAGATGACCCCTTTTGAGGCCGTTTATGGATATCCCTCTCCCACTATTTCAACTAACTTACCTGGTTCTTCCCTTGTTCACTTGCTTGACACTACTTTGCGTGATCGTGATGCATTGCTTCGTCTTTTGAAGGAGAACCTTCAATTGGCTCAAGAACTAATACGCCATAATACAGCTTCCAAACGTTCTGAGCGTGAGTTCCAGGTTGGTGATTGGGTCTTCCTTCGCCTCCAGCCATATCGCCAGACTTCTATAAGCAAGAACCATTGCCCCAAACTGGCCCCTCGTTATTACAGGCCTTATCAGATTGTGGCTTGAGTGGGTAAGGTGGCGTATATACTCTGGCACTTCCTCCTTATTTTTGTATTCATCCCACTTTCCATGTTTCTCTCTTGAAACCTAAGGTGGGCGCTCATGTCATTCCATCTACCACACTCCCACCCATGTCTGCAACTGGTGAAGTTGTCTGGACACCGGAACAGATTTTGCAACCCGGACTTTGCACCCATAACAACACTGATGTGGAGCATTGGCTTATCAAATGGTGGGGTCTTCCAACCCATGACGCCACTTGGGAAGATGCTGTTACCATTCAAGACCGCTTCCCTCACTTTTCAGCCTGAGGTCATGCCATATTTTAAGGGGGGAGGAATGTTACACTCTTGGCTTGGGCTCACACTGGGCTCATATATTAGAATATTATCTGATATATCTATATTGTAAGGGCAATTTGCTAGAAGTGCTGACGTCACAGACTCACACTTTCTCCATTTCGAGTTGTATTAAAACTCTCTTCCTTTCCATTTGGAAGGCATGAATGAAAAAGAATCCTTTACAATTTGCTTTTGTCTGTCTTTTCTTCCTTTTTACTCTCTAGTCCTGACAGTTGCAAACATGACAAGGCTAAAAGTTCTTAATCTCATGTGGAAGATCATCTGGGGTACCATACCTCAATGGTTGTACACTTGTAGCAATCTTGAGTTCCATCCCTTTATTTGAATCTCTTGCGAGGTGAAATTTCAAGTTCCATTGGAAACTTGACGGCCATTGTCAATCTTGACTTGTCTGCTAATCAACTTGAAGGGAAAATCCCAAATTCATTGGGAAATCTTTGTAAGTTGACAGTTCTTGATCTGTGTCAAGGAACTATTTCAATGGAAGCATATCAGAAATATTGGGAAGTTTGTCAAGGTGTAGTTCAGGTCAAATGGAGTCACTGAAGCTGTCAACAAATGATTTTTTAGGTCCACTATCCGATCATCTAGGAAATTGCAGACATTTACACCTCCTTGCTCCTTCGAGTAATTCAATATCAGGTCCAATTACAGTGTCCTTGGGAAATCTGTCATTCCTAGAAGAGGCAAGCATTTTTTAAAATCATTTTAATGGAACTCTTCCAAAAACTACTGGTCAACTCAAATTGGTAATGGTTTCTTATGTAAAGAGTATAGCCCCTCGGCAATAATATTTATCAAAAAAGGACCCCAGTAAAGCCAGGCGGCTATACAATTTTTTTTAGGCTTATTTACTGTCCTCTGAAACTTGGGTCAAATTTCACTTTACCCCCCCAAAGTTAAAATAACCCACTTTCATCCCTTGACCGAGGTTTGGTGATCTACTTTGCCCCCTGCCATCAGCACCATTCAAACTCTGTTAAATCTGATGACATGGTAGGGGTGTTTTTGTAATTTTGTATATAAATAAAAATATAATTAAATAATTTTAATAATTAAAAATATAATTAAATAATTTTAATAATTAAAAATATAATTAAATAATTTTAATAATTAAAAATATAATTAAATAATTTTAATAATTAAAAATATAATTAAATAATTTTAATAATTAAAAATATAATTAAATAATTTTAATAATTAAAAATATAATTAAATAATTTTAATAATTAAAAATATAATTAAATAATTCTAATAATTAAAAATTAAAATAAATTTAAAAAATACCACTGCCACGTCATCAAAGTTAACAGAGTTTTGGATGGAGTTGACAGCAGGGGGCAAAGTAGGTCACCAAACCTCGGTCAAGGGATGAAAGTGGGCCATTTTAAGTTTGGGGGGTAAAGTGAGATTTAACCAAAGTTTCAGGGGGCATTACTGTAATTAAGCCTTTTTTTTATAAAATATCCAAAGTATAGCCGGGCGGCTATACGGTTTTGATAAAAAAAAATTCCGGAGTATAGCCGTATTTATAAATAATAATAAAAAAAGCCCGCCTGGCGCCCATTTGGCTGCGTCCAAAATGGTATAGCCGGGCGGCTATACTATTTTTTTATAGAACCACGAGTATAGCCGGGCGGCTGTACTATCCACGAGTATAGCCGGGCGGCTGTACTATCCACGAGTATAGCCGCACGGCTGTACTATTCGCATTATAAAAAGAGACCCGCCTGTCGCCTAGCTCCCATTTCACCACTTGTCAAGAATATTATAGCCACGCAGCTATACTATTTTTTATAATAAAAACCGTAGTATAGCCGGCCGGCTATACTCTGTTTATTATGAAGCAAATATAGAGGATGAAGATCAAATTATACTAGCTGATTGGGCATATGGTTGCTATAAGCAAAATAAATTGCAGATGTTATTGGAGAAGGATAATGATGAGGCAATGGATGACATCAAAATGAGGCAGAAGTTTGTGATGATCGCGTTTTGGTGCATTCAAGAAGATCCATCACTTAAACCGACCATGAAGAATGTCACACAAATGCTTGAAGGAACTGCTGAAGTCTTAGTCCCACCAAATACATCCTCATTATATGTTTTATCTAAGTGATCACAATTATACGTGATTATTGTTCGAAAAACCGCTAAGCGGTAGGTATGGGAGGCGCCTAGGCGTTTTTTATATTTTAAATTTATATAATAATTATTTTGTATTATAAATTATAAATTAATACCAAATTTAATATAAATAAATGTAATATATATATATATATATATATATATATATTTGTGTGTGTGTGTGAATCATATGATATATGCTTTAATATAAAGCAGAGGGTTGAAATAAAAACACAATTAAGTTATGTTTTAGTATATGGGCCCAAGCCCATAAGAGAACCTTGTTAAAATACTAGCCCATATATGAAACACAGCGTTTCACTAACACTAGCTTCACCTTTTTTTGGACGAGCCATATCCTCACTTATCTCTCATCTCTCCGCCTCCATCACCTCCCATCTCTCTCTACCTCCATGGTCTCTCTTCTTTCTATGACGAGTGAATAAGAAGCCGTCGCTGCCACTGGTTGGGTCGAGAAGAGTAGAGAAGCAGCCACCCGAGCCGCCCAAGCCCGCCTAGACCCGCCTAGGCCGATCTTTCCATGCTGCCATGCAAAATATAATGCAAATTGTCATGTTCATAAACTGTTTGCCATGAAGTACTCCTCTAAACACTGGAGACATATGCTCCTTGCTCCCATGGCATTTGAACTACCATATCCCTTATGCTTTCTACTTCTCCTTCTTCAACTCGCATATCTTCGGGTTTGTCCCTCATTGCACAGGACGATACATCTTTCTGGGCTTCACCATCTGGAGTATTTGCTTTCGGTTTCTGCTCAATGATGCAGCATGAAAATAGATATGGAGTGTTGATTCTGCTGGCACTGGAGTTTCCTATGCAGCCATGCTTGACACAGGAAATTTATTGATGGCTAACCGAATTCAATCAATTCTTGGGAGATTATTTGTTACTAGAGATTATTTGCTGCCGAAAGAATTATGAGGCAGAGATAGAGGATGAGATCAAATGATACTAGCTGATTGGGCATATGATTGCTATAAGCAAAAGAAACTGCACATGCTATTGGAGAATGATGATGAGGCAAAGGATGACATGAAGAAGATGGAAATGTATTTGATGATTGCATTTTTGTGCATTCAAGAGGATCTAAGTGGTCAAAATTTTATTTTATATCGATATCAAAATATTTCTGTGTTTGATCATGAAGGACTCAAAATTTTTTCTCTATACATTAGGATAATATTTTTTTAAATTTTATTTATCAATTGGATATGATTTCGGAAGTCTATATTTCATTCACTCCCTCTTTTCGGTCCAACACCATTTCTCTTCATCTCTTTCTTCACTCTTTCTTCTCTCTTTCTTATCTTGAAGAAACGAGTGTCTAATGTCTTATTTTGAACTGTTTTTATACAGGCTATAAATTTGGGATTACTCTAAAAACAGAGGAAACTTTGTCGGATTTTCGGCGCAATTCTATTATTGTATAGACAGTTTGAACAAAAAAATTTAATTCACAAGATTTTTCGTATAAACAAATTTCCTTGTATATATGAGTTTATGAGCAATGGTTCTCTACAAAGCTTGCTCTTTGGGGAGTCAAGACCAAGCTGGAACCAAAGAAAGGAAATTGCCTTGGGCACTGCACGGGGGCTTTTGTATTTACATGAGGAGTGCAGCAGCCAAATCATACATTGTGACACTAAGCCTCAAAATATTCTTCTAGATGACTCTTTCACTGCAAGAATTGATGACTTTGGCGTAGCCAAGCTTTTGAAAATTTACCAGACGCAAACCACTACTAGATTCAGGGGAACAAAAGGGTATGTGGCCCCGGAATGGTTCAAAAGCTCTCCTGTCACAGTGAAGGTGGATGTTATAGCTATGGAATTTTGCTATTAAAGATTATTAGCTGCAGGAAGCATTATGAAGCAAAGACAGAGGATGAAGATCAAATGATTACTAGCAGATTGGGCATATGATTGCTATAAGCAAAATAAACTGTACCTATTACTGGAGAATGATGATGATGAGGCAAAGGATGACATGAAGAAGATGGAAATGTATTTGATGATAGCGTTTTGGTGCATTCAAGAGGATCCATCACTAAGACTTGCCATGAAGAATGTTACACAGATGCTTGAAGGAACTATTGAAGTCTCAATTCCACCAAATCTCCTCATTATATCTTCAATGTAAGTGATGGTTGGTGACACCTGGTAATACCAGTGAAGTTGTACTGCTATTAGAATATTCTAGCAGTATAGCCATAATTTATGAAAAAATGTGAATATCTGCTGCACATTAGTAACAAGGGGGTTTCACTAAAACACCCAAAATGGGGGCTGAAATTATAAAAAAACCCAACACCCAGAACACTTTATAAACACACCCAAAACTCATCATTACACACACTCAAAACTTATTTATAAACACACCCAAAAAATATACAATTGTTGATTTTGGGTGTGTTTCTATGTTTAAATAGTGTGTGGGTTTTTTTATAAATACATGCATAGGATTGGGTTTATTTATAATAATCTATAGTAACAAATGCCATAATTTTTTGGTTGATTATTATGGTTGAATGGTTTTTTTCATTATTATTCTTTTATAGTACAAATAATTTTTTTTCTTTCACAATTTTCTTATACACACCATGAAAGTCTTCAAAGGCTTACGCCTAGGCTTACGGCGGGACATGACTATTCTAAGACTTTCGCAATATAAAAGACTGGAAAAGACTTCTAAAATTATCAAAGTATAAAGCCAAACTCCATGCTATCTGGTTTATATGTTCTAACAAAGTTAGTCAAACCAAACAGGAAGCACTATCTATATATTATTCATATGTGTATAATAGTTGTGGGAAATCATTATTTAATAATGCCGAACAAAGCATCAATTTTCCTAAAAACAAGAAATTGCCGCTAAGATGCCAAACAAATCATTTGATAATATTGGCATACACAATGCAAAAGATGTTCATAACGGCTTCGTAGGAAACTCATCTAACTTACAAGAATATATCTCTAGGCTCATCCCTCATTGCTGTGAATGCTAACTCTTTCTTACCCTCATTATCTGGGGAGTTTTGTTTCCACTTATCCTTAAATCATTTGATATTTTAAAGAACCAATAGCGACAAAGTTCATTGCACATGAAAGAGGCTAACAATGGCAGAGACAGAAAGCTTTGAAAACAATGAAAAATATGTGTGGAATGATCCAAAAAGACAAATTTCCATATATGTCCATACACCGTGTGCTAAAATATGATATTTGGTTTGAATATATTAGGTTGGGTTTTATTCTTCTTCATAAGGAGGTATATATAAGAGTTTACATGAGTGTTTTACAAGGAATTAGATACAGTAAAGGATTAGGAAAGTATCTCCTAATTATACAATGATTTGACAACTATATAAAATAGGAAAGTAAATTCCTTAATTAATCAAGGAAATAAATCTCTTTGATTAATTAGGAGACTCACTTCAACACCGTGTAGTTGAACGAAATCATTATTCAGTTAAACAGATTCTTAGTATACTGAACAAAGATTCAATTTGAACAGCAAGAGAAATCATATCATAAACATTTGAATTTTTTGTGTATATCAAGGGAGGACTGCATTTGTTTGTCATTTTAGAAAACTTATGTGGGCAGCAAACTAAAGCATAACACATTAATTCAGTTAAAACATATTGCATGGATTGTCGATGATCTTAAGGTACTGTAGGTGACTCCACAGATGATGGTATATAAAGATATAGCAAATGATGCTCATCAGCAGTTTCACCATTAACTCCTTAATTATGTACCATAGCTTTTGAACTACCATATCCTTTTTTATTTTTACTCCTTCTACAGATACTGCCATTTTCAATCATTGCTCAAACTTACAACAACATATCTTTGGGCTCATCCCTCACTACAAAGGACAACAATAACTCTGTCTGGTGCTCACCATCTGGGGAATTCGCTTTCGGTTTCCAAAAGATTGGTAGCGATGGTGGCTTCATACGAGCCATCTGGTTTAACAAAATATCCAAAAAGTCTGGTCAGCCAATGGCAACAATCTAGTGCAACAAGGATCCACAGTTGAACTCACTGCACATCGCCAGTTGATGCTCAATGATATTGCAATAGGCAAACAAAAATGGATTGCTGACTTTGGTGGTACTGGAGTTGCCTATGCAGCCATGCTTGACACAGGAAATTTCGTTCTGGCCAATAGAAATTTAAACAATTTGAGGGAGAGTTTTGATCAACCAACTGATACAATCCTACCAACACAGACTCTAAAACTAAACAACACACTCCTCGCTAGCTACACGGCGTCAAACTACTCACGAGGGAGGTTCCAGTTTGCACTACAATCTGATGGAGCACTCTCGCTTTATACAACAAATTTCCCATTGGATACTCCTAATTATGTATATTGGTCAACACACACTGAGGGTAGTGGTTTTGAGGTCATCTTCAACCATTCTGGCTCTATTTACCTTACAGCCACAAGCGGAAGCATATTTTATATTCATGTGGTACATTGTCTGTGTTAGAATCATTCATCACCTTCCATTTCCTACCAACTGGTTTTTTAATATCATACAAATGCATATGCTGCTAGTGTTCGAAAAATCGGCCTAGGCGGCCGCCTAGGAGGCGCCTAGGCGCGGCCTGGGCGGCTGGGCGGATCCTTCATCTCTGAGAGCTTCAGGCGGCACCGTGTGGTAAACTAAGCGAAGAAGATTTGGCTGGATCTGCTCCACGAGCTTGCGGGGGCAGCACCAGGTGGTAAACGCGAAGAAGATGACCTAATGGAATACGCTATAAATAGAATTTTAAACGTATAGCCGTGAAATACTTTCAAAGTATAGCCGCACGGCTATCCCCTTTAAATAGCACAATCTTTATTTCTCTTTTTTAATTACTTTATTTAGTAGTTATGTTTTAATTATTATTTACTTAGTGAATAACTAGTATTTAAATATTTTATTAAATTAAAAAAATTTAAAATAATTACCATTTATTAAGTAATATAATTTATGAAGTTAATTAAAATATTTATTTATTCACTAAAGAAAAAATAATTAAAACATATAATTACAGATGAAAGCAATTAACAATTTAGCACTTTCACGTTTAATAATGTATTATACACATACGTACGTATTTTTCAATAATACATCTTTGTTCTGCAAACGTCTTAGAGAGTCAGTAAAGTTCACATTTTTTAAAAAGCAAACGTACAATACTCGTACTATGCATGTATGTATGTATTTGTCATGTTTAATACGCGTATTTTTTACAAAAAATTCAATTAGACACATAAAATTCACGTATTATACACATAATTCTCACATATTATTGAATAAAAATAATATATATTTAAAATGTAAATAATTTATATAAAATAATAATATAGTGGCCGAACATTTAAGTTGTAATTTGCAATAATTTTACCGAATGAAACACGTACGTATTTTATTAGTATTTTTTTCCGTTTCATATTTTACTAACTATGAATGAATGTACAGCCATACGGCTATACCCCCTTTTTTCACCTTTTTAAATACTATAGCCGCGCGTCTATACACGGTTTTTTATAATTTTTTTTAAAAAAAAATAGTATAGCAATGCTGCTATACTCGGAGGTAGTCATTGCCCACTGATCACCCAACCTTGTTTTAAATCTAATATAAGATGAGCAACTTCAAAGGGGGTAACTGTATCTGATAAACTACACAACAAACCCGGGTGCTTTTTTAATATATATATATATATATATATATATATCCAATATAGCCGGGCGGCTATACCCGCCTATTTTTTAATTGTTTTTTAAAAAAATAGTCTATCCGCGCGGCTATCCACATTTTTAATTTTTTTTTTCCCCGATTTTTGTTTACCGATAAGAGTAGTTTAGAGCATTATTCATTACTATTAGGCCATTACCCGAGTCTCTATTGTCCCCTTTTGATTTTTTACTTTTTCATAGTTATTTCTCATATAAACCATTTAGCACTTTCACGTTTAATAATGTATTATACACATACGTACGTATTTTTTATTAATACATCCATGTTCTGCACACGTCTTAAAGACTCGATAAAGTTCACGGTTTTTTAAAAGCAAACGTACAATACTCGTATTATATAGGTACATACACATTTTTCATGTTTAATACACATATTTTTTACAAAAATTTTAATAAGACACACAAAATTCACGTATTATACACATAATTCTCACATATTATTGAATAAAAATAATATATATTAAAAAAATAATATAGTGGCCGAACATTTAATAAGTTGTAATTTGCAAAAATTTTGCCGAATGAAACACGTACGTATTTTATTAGTATTTTTTCCCGTTTCGTATTTTACTAACTATGAATGAATGTACAGTCACATGACTATACTCGGTTTTTTTTTTAAATAGTACAGTCTCTCGGCTATACTCAGTTTTTTTAGTTTAAAAAAATAGTATAGCTGCGCGGCTATACACGTTTCTTTTTAAAAATAGTATGGCCGCGCGGCTATACCTGGTTTTTTAAATTTTTATTTAAAAAAAAAATAAAACCAACCTTAGGCGGTTTCCTCCACTCTAGAAACCGTGTGAACCGGAGCTTTTGCTCAAGCCACAGGGTTCAACTCCACATCAGTTGATCACCCAAACTTGTTTTAAATCTAATATAAGATGAGCATCTTCAAAGGGGTAACTGTATCTGATAAACTACACAACAAACCATAAAATATATATAACAGTAAGACGATGACTCTTCTATCCAGCATTCCAGCTCTACTTGCATGCCACCATGGAGACGAGTTCTCTATAACTCTACCCCGGAAATATATAAATTCAATGGAAATGATCACCTAACACAATATTTTACATTAAGATATCAATTAAAATCATGTGGTCACATATTGTCTGTGCCAGAGACTCAGAAGCTTGTTACATGCATGCATTTGAATTTTCTTGTGCTTTTCTTCATGAAATGCATTTATATATGCTATATTATAATATTGCAGGTCCATTGCATAGCTCACATGTAAATGCAGACACAATAATTAATTGGGCTTCTTAGATCTAGGTCCAAAACAATTAGTTGTCATTAAGCTAAGTCCTCGTTGTTTTGGTTTTAGATGCAGGTCCTTTGACTTTTATTACTTTTTTTGTTGTATCGATTTTACCCTTTGAGGTAAATAAAGAAACACATTGAAAATCAGATTTAATGCATTATTTCATTGTAATTGAATTTCAAAATTTAAAATTTGAATTATTTCCTTGTGAATATTTACTGTATAAAATACAATTTAATCAATAAAAGTAAAAACTCACATATTATACTAATCGATGGAGCAAGCACCCACATGAAATTATATACCTATGCATCAGGTAAAAAACTTGAGAAAAACAAAATAAACAAGAGAACTATTGATGACATTTTTATATACCTAATATATAGGTACTATGAGCTAATGTGCTTTATATTAATATATGTATATATATATAGGCAGAATTTTCTAATGTACCTGGTTACTAGGTAATATAAGATTATGTATCTAATTACTTGGTAAATGTGAGATTTTCTATTATACTTAATTATTGGGGGAAGTATGAGATAATATATAATCTACCTAACATATAGGTATTTTGTTATTTTCAATATACCTTTTTTTTTTTTGGTTTCTTCAATTTACCTAATAAAGAGGTCGTAAACAATAAGAAATAAAGCCAACTATTTTTTTGGGGTTAAAATAAAAGAAGGAAAAACAAAGACAACGTTAATATACAAAATCATGGACAATTAGTCATCCTAATTATGTACTCAAGGTGTTAACTCATTAATTTGATTAAACAAAAAACCTCGTCAAAGAATTTTAGGAGTGTAACATAACATATTAATTGCCTGTTAATATAATTGATTAGACCGTGATTTCCGTAGCTTTAAAGGCATGAAGAAGAATTGTTGGCTTCGTAAATCTCGCGGCCTGGTGCTCCGGGCCGAGGGGATGTGCGTCAACACAGGTCGTCCTTCTTTTGGCACCGTATAGAATCTTTGCATGGACATTGAAACCTTTTCTTTGTTTTTATTTTTCCCACTACTATGAGGTTGCCCCATTAAATGGAACGTGTTCAGTCCCTTATAAGATAATATCATCTGAATGGTGCAAACTGCATTATATATAAATACTTTGATAGTAAATATTATTTGAGTATTCAATGAGATTCAAGTAGCCGTAATTATTATGGTGGTTTATAAGTTTAACATTTTCGAACGTTGATATTATCCGACTCTTACTTTTGTATTTTCTGTAACCTTGATATTAAAAATAATAATTAAAAATAAATACTGCTAAAAAAAGTTTACGTTTTTTAATATAAGGCCATTTTAATACAATGTTTAAGCCCATTTTACAAAACCCAACCCGTTAGGTTAGATGTCTTCTTCTTTCCAGCGTAGTCTAAACTCTTTCCTCTCGCTGTTTCGACTTCATCTCTCTCTCTCGGTCTTTCTTCATAACAAGCAGGGCCTCAGTGCCACCTTAAGCGTCACCGCCTCCTGCGCACTTCAACCGATCGACGCCTCAACGGCAAAACGCCAGCCCAGACCCGCCCAGGAGGCCTAGGCGGGCGCTAGGCGGCTTAGGTGGCCTAGGCGGCGCCCAACTCCTTGGCGGCTACTCCTTACGATTAGGATGAAATCGCGGCGGTGCCCAACTCTCTTTTTCTTCTTATTCCTTTATAGGATCCTATAAATGCTATTGCTGAATGCATTCCTAGCAGTCACTGCTAAAAAAAGTTTACTTTTTTTAATATAGGGCCATTTTAATACAATGTTTAAGCCCATTTTACTAAACCTAACCCGTTAGGTTAGATGCCTCCTTCCTCTCGCTGTTTCGACTTCATCTCTCTCTCTCGGTCTTTCTTCATAACAAGCAGCGCCTCAGTGCCACCTTAAGTGTCACCGCCTCCTGCGCACTTCAACAGATCGACGCCTCAACGGCAAAACGCCAGCCCAGACCCGCCCAGGAGGCCTAGGCTGGCGCTAGGCGGCTTAGGCGGCCTAGGCGGCGCCCAACTCCTTGGCGGCTACTCCTTACGATTAGGATGAAATCGCGGCGGCGCCCAACTCTCTTTTTCTTCTTATTCCTTTATAGGATCCTATAAATGCTATTGCTGAATGCATTCCTAGCAGTCTTCATTCTGGTTCAGGGGCGAAAATTAAGAGGTTATCAACTAAACAACATGGCATGCCCAGGCCAACCTGGGTCCATGCAGGACATACGAGTGGTGCAAAAGAAGATTATACATTAAAGTTTCACCCTATAGATTCTTTAGGTCAATCTCAAAGTTCTTTGACGAGAGATTCTCTACAAAAGAGTGTTGACGCCAAAAAGCAAATGGGACTCATATGATGTATAAAGTTTTAAAATAGAGTGAATGAGAGTAGGATCTATGACTAAAAAAATATTAAAAAAATATTTGACATCAAGTTTTTTGATATATTATTTTTGACAAATCTTTTCTAGCCTTCAAATCCATGTAGAATTTGACTACTCAATTTGAGCAATTTTAACCTTCAATTTTTATCATTTCATGTTCATGTTGCAATTTAACATATGAGTTGGAGATGCTCTAAGAATTTAGTTCAACAAATTGTTAGTACTCATGCGGGTGTTCATGGGTCTTTATATGATACTCAAATATGGCATCCTTTTTCTAATGGTGTGTTCTTTGTGAAGACTGCTTATAGGTTGTTCTTTGATGACCCTTCTTGGCCTGAGCCTTGCTGGGCTTTTCTGTGGAAGCTAAAAATTCCTCCCAAGTTGCAAATATTTCTTTGTCAACATGATCATCCTATTTGCGCCGATAGGCTCTAATCGATCAAAGTAAACCCCAATCCTCAGGAAAGTAGTGAAAAACAGGAAATTGAGGCCAAAAGCACACACTCAAACGTGGGAGGCTTGTGTGTATTTATATTGATGCAGAGGCTTATACGTTCAAAGTACAAATAGTTGCACCAAAATAGGAGACAACCAAACAATATACACAACACCAATATCTGATTTAAATATTGACAAAGTTTGAAACAAATCTTATCCTGAACAAACTTCAAGTTTGACTCGTTCTTGGTTGTTTATCAACCTCCCCCAAGCTGAGTGGCCATGAAACAACAGAAAGCCTGCTTATCAAAAGATGAAAGCGAGCTGCGGCAAGGCTCTTGGTAAATAAATTTGCAAGTTGTTTCTTAAACAAATATAGTGAACAATGAGTTCCCCGCCGCGAACAACCTTCTCCCTAATATAATGGTAGTCCACCTCCAAATGCTTTGTACGAGAGTGAAACACATGATTTGAAGCTAAGGCATTATCTCATAAAAGAACAGGGGAATAAAGAAAAAGAGATAAATCCCGAGATAAGGACCTCAAACAAGATAATTCAACTGTTGTGGATGCGAGTTGACGATACTCAGCTTCCGTACTGGAACGTGAAATCGTTCGCTGCTTCTGAGAACTCTAGAAAATCAAATTTGGACCTAAATACAAGCAAAAACCACTCGAGGAATATCAGAAATCTGGATTCCCTACATAGCCAGCATCAGAAAAACCATGCAACTTGATTTTCCCATCACGATATACCAAACCATGAGATTAAGTGGCCTTCAAATAAAGCAAAATTCATTTAACCGCCTGCCAATGCACCGTTGTGGGAGAGTGCATAAACTGACAAACTTGATTAACATCATATGAAAGGTCTGGACGTGTTATAGTTAGATATTGTAGGGCCCCAACAACACTTCTATATTCAGTAGGATCACGAAGCGGATCACCCATTTGTACGCTCATCTTCTGACAAGAAACCACCAGTGTATTGATAGGTTTGCAATCCAAAAAATTTGTTCTTCGCCGGAAAATCCAGTGTATACTTAGCTTGTGTCAAATGCAAACTTGAACCAGAGTAAGTAGCCTCAATTCCCAGGAAATAATGTAGTTGTCCCAAATCTTTCATTGAAAACAGAAGACTCAATTTTTCAATTAAAGGCGTGACATGAACATAACAATTTCCAATGACAAGGATATCGTCCACATAAATGACTAAGATAAGAAGAACATCCTTATGATTGTGAACAAACAGAGAATAATCGCACAAGGACTAAGTAAAACCAAGCTCTAGTAGATAATGAGTAAACCTTTGAAATCAAGCCCGTGGAGCTTGTTTCAAGTCATAGAGGGACCTCTTCAACTTACACAAATAATGAGGATGTTGGGGATCAATAAACGCTTGTGGTTGACGCATGCATACTTCTTCGGTCGAACCCATGCAAAAAAGCATTTTGTACGGCAAGTTGTTGAACTGCCCAGCCTTGAGAAACAGTTAGACTGAGCACCACCCGATTCGTCGTGTACTTTACAACTGGATTGAAAGTCTCGTTGTAATCAAACCCTTCTTGCTGGTGAGAGCCGTTTTCCACAAGCTAAGCTTTATACCACTTGACCGACCCATCAACCTTACATATTGGGGCCTCTATTAGATGGTTTGAGGAACCACCAAATTTTATTGCTGACTTTTTGAAGATTGTAAACCAGTGGTTTTTATGGGCATGATCTGAGGGGGACACGCGGGCCCGGGGCGGGGGGTCGTGGTGGATGGGGGAACTCTATCAGATGTAAGGTTCCTACTCCCGCTTGCGGTTGAGCGGGTAAGGCTACTTAGTTAGACCGCTTCATTTACCATTGGTGTAGAGACACTTGCCTAATCCTTGACGACATATATAGCCCGATTTTTGTACTAGGTACTCACTGTTTTCTATGAATAATATACTATCTCTTTCTCTCAACAACAACAAAAAAAAAAAAAAAAAAGACTACTAGAATTCCTTTAAGACAAGAAAGAATCCTATTTACACCACAATGCTATTTAAACACACTTAATTAACCACATTAGCTGACCACATTATGTGGCAGCTTATGTGGTAGTGCCATGTCAATGAGGATTTATCGGCAGCAATGGGGGAGGGGGTCAGCGCCTGCGGGGTAGGATCGGGTGGCTAGGTGGGGAGCTTTGGTGGCTATTGAGTTTTTGTTTTTGTTTTTTAAATAATTAGTTTTAGTTTTTTTTTTTTTTTAATTAAAAGTTAACACTTATTTGTTGGTGGGGAGGCGAAATCCTTAGAAGTCATTTTACAAAGGGGTAAATTCTGAAGATAAGATAGGTGAAAAAATAGAACAGGTGAGTGGAAATAGCAGCACTCTTATTTAAACAACTTTATACTATATTTTATTCATTGATTTTATCTTCGATTATCATTTACAAACCCACTAATCACTGAACGGCCAATTAGCCTACTATATTATAAATCCATTAGGTAGCCAACCAATTGCTCCATTATAAGGCTAATAGCCTATAGTTCTACACCAAGCAGTGTACTTCTCTCCATTCTAATAAAATCACTCTGTTACGAAAACACCAATCTCTTCTATTGTTATCGTAGTGTCCATTCCATCACATGCTTTCCCTAACATCATAGCTTGGTCACGTATTTTCTAATTGTTTGTTTTTGCCACACGTTCTCAGCCATCAAACAATATAAATTCAAGATATGCAATCAAAAGTATCGAAAATGAATAGAAACTACAGATTAGATCGATATATTTTCTGCACTTCATTTCTCAACCACCAAACTACAAATTCGAGATCTTGAAGCAAAATGAACAAAATGGACAAAAGACAACATGAAAATCTTGTACAATAGTAGCATGTTTGATAAACAATTGTTGGATAATGTAAGGAGAAATTGAGAAGACAAAATATTCACGTATTATTAGAAGAGTGTTGCTACTTCCACCCACATGTCCTATTTTAACCCACCTTTCTTTTCTGAATGCAGTATATTTCTAGCTTTAATATACGTTTAGAATCCCGAGGCTTTGCTTTAATTTCAATTTTTCTTTTTGAGATATTTAGTCATATACCCAGTTTTAGCACTAAAACTATAAATAAACCCTACACCATTTAATTTCTATAAACAAACCCAAAAAATGACAACTGGCCCTATTGAATTTAATTTTAATTATTAAATTACTTTGATGCCCTACTAAGTGTTTGGGGCTTTTTTATGAGGTTTTTAGATTGGGTTTGTTTTAACAAATCAATGGCAGTTTTGTAATTTTAAAAAAGTTAAATGTCTTTTTGTTATGTTGTAAATAGGCTTTGAGTGTGTTTCTAAAGTTCATTTTATATAGGGTTTTTTATAATTTGGGCTCCTATATCTATATATATAAAGTAAAAGGCAGAAAATGGTGAAACATTCAAAATACCAGAAAATGCCCTTGGTTAATGCAAACATTAAGAATTGAAATTATTAATTAAATGAGGATAATATGGTGAATTCACACTTTTCAATGGACAAAAGACAACATGAAAATCTTGTACAATAGTAGCATGTTTGATAAACAATTGTTGGATAATGTAAGGAGAAATTGTGAAGACAAAATATTCACGTATTATTAGAAGAGTGCTGCTACTTCCACCCACATGTCCTATTTTAACCCACCTTTCTTTTCTGAATGCAGTATATTTCTAGCTTTAATATGCGTTTAGAATCCCGAGGCTTTGCTTTAATTTCAATTTTTTTTTGAGATATTTAGTCATATACCCAGTTTTAGCACTAAAACTATAAATAAACCCTATACCATTTAATTTCTATAAACAAACCCAAAAAAAATCCAAAAAATGACAACTGGCCCTATTGAATTTAATTTTAATTATTAAATTACTTTGATGCCCTACTGAGTGTTTGGGGCTTTTTTATGAGGTTTTTGGGTTGTGTTTGTTTTAAGAAATCAATGGCAGTTTTGTAATTTAAAAAAAGTTAAATGTCTTTTTGTTATGTTGTAAATAGGCTTTGGGTGTGTTTCTAAAGTTCATTTTATATAGGGTTTTTTATAATTTGGGCTCCTATATTTGGTATAATAGTAAATCTCCCCTTTGTTTTACCCATGGTTGCAGAATCTGTTATTGTAAAATGTGTTGGACATTTGGCAGAAATCTCTACAGAGTAATAGAGTTCTCCAGAATAATTTAGAATCCCAAATGCTATAATATATCTATCAAATATCTAAGACAATTGTAGTAGAATCTAGAAGAGGGTAGCTACTATACTAAATGACAAGGTTGGTGGACTATTCCTGCTAAACAAACACACACAACACAAGAAAGCTCTAGAGCAAGCAAGCATGTGGCTGATAATATTTGATAAAGCCCTTCAAAATTTTAAAGACAAATTATTCTTTTGAACTTGATAATATTTGATAAAGCCCTAAATACGGTATGCAAATAGTGGCTTGTGGGTCGTCAATTGAGTTTGACTAACAATGTTTTTATCTCTTTAAGTAATATGAGATTTAGATGAACTTTGAGTGGTGAGGGGCAAAATAGTGGGGCATGGGGTGTGGGGTGTGAGGTTGATAGTTTTTAAATTTTGTTTATTTCTGTTGAGTGTGTATTTAGGGGTAGTTTGGGAAGATAGTGGGGTTTTATTAGAAATTGTGAAAATTTGAATTAGAAATTGGGGTGAACAAAAAGAAGTGCGGGGTTTGAATAGAAAAACTCTTTATATAATGGGTAGGTAGATAAAATGGATGGGAAAATAAGACAATAGGGTGGAAATAGTAGCAGTATCTTAGAAAACGACTTTGACCAATGTGGACGAGGAGGTGTTTCCACATTCAAAAGGGCGTGTAGGCTTCATCCTTGCGTACCTTATCTTTTCACACTTATCCTGCAACGACAACTCCATCGAACCTCTCGATTCATCCTGGTGAGTTTTACCCATGGTTGCAGAATCTGTTATTGTAAAATGTGTTGGACATTTGGCAGAAATCTCTACAGAGTAATAGAGTTCTCCATTTAGAATCCCAAAATGCTATAATATATCTATCAAATATCTAAGATAATTGTAGTAGAATCTAGAAGAGGGTAGCTACTGTACTAAATGACAAGGTTGGTGGACTATTCCTGCTAAACAAATACACAACACACAAGAATGCTCTAGAGCAAGCAAGCATGTGGCTGATAGTATTTGATAAAGCCCTTCAAAATTTTAAAGACAAATTTATCCTTTTGAACTTGATAATATTTGATAAAGCCCTAAATACGGTATGCAAATAGTGGCTTGTGGGTTGTCAATTGAGTTTGACTAACAATGTTTTTATCTCTTTAAGTAATATGAGATTTAGATGAACTTAGAGTGGTGAGGGGCAAAATAGCGGGGCGTGGGGTGTGGGGTGTGAGGTTGATAGTTTTTAAATTTTGTTTATTTCTGTTGAGTGTGTATTTAGGGGTAGTTTGGGAAGATAGTGGGGTTTTATTAGAAATTGTGAAAATTTGAATCAGAAATTGGGGTGAACAAAAAGAAGTGCGGGGTGTTTGAATAGAAAAACTCTTTATATAATGGGTATGAAGATAAAGTGGATGGAAAAATAAGACAATACGGTGGAAATAGTAGCAGTATCTTAGAAAACGACTTTGACCAATGTGGACGAGGAGGTGTTTCCACATTAAAAGGGCGTGTAGGCTTCATCCTTGCGTACCTTATCTTTTCACACTTATCCTGCAACGACAACTCCATCGAACCTCTCGATTCATCCTGGTGAGTTTCTTTCTCTTTCCTTTGTCAGTTACCAATTACATATATATGGTGTCTCGAGCAGCACTGTGCAAGTTCTCAATCTTCCTATCTTTTTATCATTGAAATCTAAACAATTTCAATTAGATCTTGGTCTCTTATGCAGGAATAACAAATGTCCGTCGTCTATGCATATACTAAAATAACGAATTTGGGTTTCTTTTTGTGATTTTACCGATGTGATGAAAAAAGGTTTAAAAAATAATTTATTCTAACTTCATCTAATATTAACTTTCTTTTTCTGAAATAATGCGGGTATCATAAGTCCAAAGGTACAAGAGAGAATTGATAATTATACCGTGAACTATTTTGGAATATAGAGAGTAAATGAGTTATTATTATTTTTTGGTTTTTGAAAACCTTAAAGGCGGGATTTTTTATTTTTTATTTTTAAGAAAGAGAAGGGCAATAGCATTTTATTGATTTTTTTTGTTTGTTTATCGAAAGATAGCATTTTATTGATAGAAGAATGAGCAACTAGTACAAAAATGAAGAAGAAGATGATCCATGAAGGTCATTGACCACACAACCCAACATATATTCAAGATATATGTCTTAGATTGACAGGTGTAAAAATCTCATTTGTTATGAGAATGAGCTCCTCTGAGCTGCATTAGAAATATTCCATATGTCCTCCGTCTATTGGATGGTACACCAGCCACGTGGTGTACCTGGAACACTCAAAAATTACTCCTCAATTTGAAGGAGCCAAGCTTTTCCCATAAGTATTATTTGTTAATCTATTCTACATGTATAAATCTCCAAGTTGTAGAAATACCTTCGTTAAATAAAGAGTGCAACTCCTCCGTGCATAAATCAGATATTCTTTATACGTGGTTCCACTTTTGGTACTTTAATTCATTGACATTTTTTATTATAAACAATTTGCTGATTTTGTCCTATTAATAAAAGCAGAGCGAGTCAAATTTGGAGGTTGAAGGGGATCATGGTGTCATTCAGATCACTACACTCCTTGAGAACAAAACTTGAAAGCGCATTACCATTACCAGCTCGTAGTTCCATATACAGAGTCCCAGAAACACTACGAAGGTACAATGAAATGGCCCCAAATCTGGTTTCAATTGGGCCATTTCACCATGGAAGAGAGCGTTTGCAAGCCATGGAAGAAATGAAAATATGGTATTTGAATTGCCTTCTTGGTAAACAAACTCTAGCCGACCGTTTGTGGGACCTTCTCTTAAAAATTGAAGAGCAAGAATATTTTTGCCGTGAATGCTATGAAGAAAGGTTTCCTCTGTCTAGTGATGAATTTGTAGAAATGATGCTCGTTGATGGCTGCTTTATTATTGAACTTCTCTGCAAACAGCAAGGCCATTCTCCCGTGGAAGATGATGATGCTATTTTCAAGACGCAAAGGATGTTGTCGACAATTAAAAATGATTTGTTGCTAGTTGAAAACCAACTCCCATGGAGGGTTCTTTACTGCTTATTCAAGGTGGTAGATGTTGATTTCCATCGAATGCCATTGCCATCTCTACGTCAACTTGCTTTCCTTTTCTTTCAGAACCCCACATTTCAACAGTCATTTGAAAGTATAAGGCCTCTAAACCTCGAAGAAGAATTCGAAAGCAGCCATTTACTCGAGACTGTAAGAAATTTTGTGGTTCAACCATACAAGGAAGTTGTGAAGGATACTGAATATCGAACTCCGATTCCTTCCGTGTCAGAGCTTCTAGAAATTGGAGTCAAATTTGTGGCTGGCTCATCCAACAATGGTCAGCTCGGCATTACCTTTAGAAATGGAGTGATGGAGATTCCACCAATAATAATAAAGGAGGATGGAGAATGTTTCATCAGAAACCTCATAGCCTACGAACAATGTTTACAGAAGCCCGACCAGTGTCACATGACCTCTTATGCCATCCTGTTGAGTCAACTTATTGAGTCTGTACAAGATGTGGACTTTCTGATTCAGAAAAAAATTATAACTACAGAGTTGAGCAAGGTGAGCACAGCCTCTTTCTTCAAAAGGCTTTCCAAAGGCAGTGAAGCCATGTTCTTCTTTTACGGTGACCTCGCAGAGGAAGTAAATGAATATATTAAGCGTCGCTGGCTAAGGACTTGGCTAATAAGGGTCAAACGGAATTATTTATACAATCCGTCATCATTCTGGTCTGTTTCTAATGGAGTGGCCGTTATTCTCATCCTTACCTTAACGCAGACCATATATACTGTTCTCTCCTACTACAAGTAGCCAACCCTACCACCAGAACCAATTCTCCTTTTGCTTTTTCTTTCGTTTATTTTTTTTGTTTCCTTCAATGTCTGGCTTGCAAGTTTGGGAAATAATGAACTGCGACTATTGTCTGTTTCAGCACATGTTTGTGAACCCTTTTGGTTTTTGTATTTGTTTATGTTCGAATTCAAAGCCAATGGTTTTCATTTCAAGGCTTTGTTTATGTGAATAATTGGCTGTAATAAGTTTTTCATATTTTAATTTGGATTTTAAAGTTTTTAATAGTTAAAATTATTAGAAATTTCACGCCACGTCAGTTAATGGTTTTGTGGACGGAGTTTAAGAAAAATGGTAAAGTAGAGAGGGGTTAAGTGAGAACTTTTGAACTCCAGGAGATAAATTGATAGCAAAATTCGAATCCAAAGTGGAAAACACTAATTAAGCCCATACTTAAATATATTAAGAAATAATTCAACTGGGGTATAATGAAGTCACTAACCCGAGATACTTGGAAAGGTATTGTCCATGGTATGGAGTTACTTTTGAAAGGTATGAGGTGGAGGATTGGGTTGGGTGATTAAGTCAAATTCTGGAAGGATAGCTGGTTTAGTGACATACCCTTGATGCATCATGATGGAGTTTTGAAAGTATGTGATGTTGACCGTGTGGTATCCAACTTTTTTCTTAATAATTGGTGGGATATCACCAAGTTTAGAGAAGTTTTATCTAAGAGCATCTTCAAGGGAGATGTCAAATTCCAAATATTAAATTTGAATTTGATGGCTTACGTGATAATTTGTAGGGGTGGGCATTATTACCGAAAACCCGACTGAACCGGCCGAACTAGACCGTTTTTGGTGGTTTGGTTTGGTTTTTATAATTAAAAATGCATAAACCGGTAAAAAAACCAACCGAACCGGCTATGAATCGGGTTGAACCAGTTTAATTTTCTCCAAAACCGGTGAAAACCGGACCGGACCGAACATTTTAAATTATATTATTTAAAAATGAATTAAAACATGTGGCAGCAGCTGATTCGTCCATTTTAAACCCAAGTCTACGCCTTGCCACACTCGATCGCTCTCTCAAACAAACCCTAACATTTCATTTCTTCAGCCGCTCCAAATATTTTTTCACTTCTCTCTCTCTTGATTAGATCTGCTGCCTCTGCCTCTGCCTCTCTCACTCAACCTCTCACTCAACCTCCTCTCACTCAAACAAACCCTAACCTAAGTTCTAACATTTCATTTCTTCAACCGCTCCAAATTTTTTTTCACTTCTCTCTCTCGATCAGACAGATCTGATCTGCTGCCTCACTCTCTCACTTAACCTCCTCTCCCCAAAAACCAAATCCGTCGACTTCTTCTTTCAATCTCTCTGTCACTATCGTTCTCTCTCTCGCTCTCTCTCTTTCTCTCTCTGAGTCACTCGCAGGGTGGCTCTCTGTCACTCTCGCTCTCGCTCTCTCTCTCTCTCTCTCTCTCTCTCACTCTCAGTAACTCGCGCTCTCTCAATCAGTGTCGCTCTCTCTCTCTCACGGTCACTCTCGCTCTCTCTCAGTTTTCCTCACTCGATTTTTCTGTCAATTTGAGCCGCAAATTCTCTTGAACGAGTCTGACTATGTTGTGATTTTTATTATTTGTATTTATTTATTTTAGGGCCGAAAATTTATATTTATTATATTTATTTTGTCTAACTATGTTGTGATTTTTTCTGTTGGACAGATTAATTTTGAAGGCTAAGGAAAGGATTGGCTTGCTGTTGGTTGTGTTTTTATTTCTGGTAATTTTCTATATTTTTTGGTTCAAGAATTTTTGGTTTATGTTATAAGATGTTTGTTCACTGTAATGAATAATGTCTGATAAAAGGAACTGCTATCTGGCAATTTTCTTTTTATTTGATATTTTTTTGGGGACACTGCCCAGCAACCGAGTTTTATTATGTATTGCATTTTATGTACTGGTTATGTGCTACGTATATTACTATATTTAACATCTCAAAAAATTCAGGTGCTAGCTATACTAATCGAGTTTGCTAAAATTTCTCGGGGTTATGTCTAACACAGGTTATAATCCTTACCTCTGTGTGTGTGTGTGTCTGCTTCTATACTAATCGAGTTTCCTAAAATAATGAAAAAAGAGAATGGAAACTTTTTCATTTGAAACAGAGTTCATTTTTTGTTCTCCACTAATGTTCCTTTGTGATATCATTACCTGTACATAATTGATTTGTAGGCTAAGGAAAAAGGATTGGCTTGCTGGTTGTGTTTATTTCTCGTAAATTTTTAAATTTTGGTTGTTATTTTGGTTGCTGTCATGGAAATTTATTTGTTTTCATTTGGATTTTCTTTTAAACTTTGCAAATATGCAGATTGTGATTGAGATTACTCTCACAATCAGCTATGGTTTGTAATAATTATTGGATTATTTGGACATGAGTGGTGGTTGATGATTTTCTTAGGTTTTAAGGGTTTTTTTTATTTATTTTAATATTTGAATGATGATAAACTTTAAATAGGAGAAACTGGAAAAACAGAATGGGCCTGGAAAACTTGTTTTTTATAAATAAAAAAATGGGCCTGGAAAACTTAAAAAAAAAAGAATGGGCCTGAAAAACTTAAAAAAAAAAACCTTCAATTGTTGATTTTGTTGGGCCTCGGCATACATCCAAACCGAACCAACCCGACCCACTTAATTCGGGTATCGACTTAAGTCGAAAATGGGTCTAATAAACAGGTGTGCGGTTAAGGATTTGGGCCCGTCGACATGACCCGGTTCGGTGAACGGTTTGAGCCCATAACTGACCCGACCCGACCCGTGTGCAGCCCTAATAATTTGACACTTTGGAAAAAATTTAACTCCACCCAAAATGCAAAATATCATATTATTTTATTATATTTTTAAAAGCAAATGGGACTCATAGGATATATAAAGTTTTAAAATAGAGTGAATGATATAGTAGGGTCTATGACTAAAAAAATATTTGACATCAAGCTTTTTGATATGTTATTTTTGACATATCTTTTCCAGCCTTCAAATTCATGTATAATTTGACTACTCAGTTTGAGCAATTTTAACCTTCAATTTTTGTCATTTCATGTCCATGCTGCAATTTAACATATGGGTTGGAGAAGGGTTTCATTACTTGGAAAATTGACCTCTCCAAAGCCTATGACAGACTTCATTGGGATTTCATCAATGATGTGTTATGGGAAATTGGGATTAGAGGTAAATTACTTGTTCTTATCATGCAGTGCATTAAGTCTGTCATATACCAAGCCATCCTCAATGGTGAGCTTACTGAAAGATTCTCTCCTAGTGCTGGGATCAAACAAGGTGACCCCCTCTCCCCTTATATCTTTGTTCTGTGTATGGAACAACTTTCCCATATTATCAATGATCATGTTTCCTCTGGAACTTGGAAGTCTATTAAGATTGCCATAAATGGTTCTGCTATATCCCACCTCTTCTTTGTCGATGACCTTATTTTATTTGGGGATGCCTCTATCCACCAAGCTAAGCTTATGAAGCATTGTTTGGACTTATTTTGTGGTGCCTCGGGTTGTTGCGTCGATTCAGCTGCACCAAAATGGATTTAGCTGCATCCTCAACTTGTGATACTTGCAAGTGCACGAGCCGTTCGGTAGTATAGCATATGTAAGTGCGAGGTCGATTCCACAGGGATTGGTGATTGAATAATCCAATTCAGTTTTCCTACACAAAACAGAAAAACAAGAAAGAAAATAAATAAAACAAGAAAGAAAGAAAAGAAAATAACTCAAGCAGATAAGTTCCCAAGTTCAATTAGATTAACGGATTGATTCTAGCTAAAGTATGATTAAGACATGGTGTCTGGTCCTAACCTTGTATTCCTAATTCCCTAATTTGATCATCTGTTGTCTAACCTAAACTAAGCATTAGGAATCCATTAAGCATAGAAGAACATTTTAAACAACCAAGTATGTATCTAATCCCTGTTGTCGAATGTCCATACATAC
>NW_018923127.1:34194-107412 GCF_002207925.1 Prunus avium | reverse complement strand
GCTTGAGGTGCAGCAAAAGAAGTATGGGATGGAATTGATTCCAACCACACTAACATAGACAAGATGAAGTGGGAGTTATGAATTGTATTAAAAGAGGAATGGGGGTGTTGGATTTCATCATGATGTTCCTCCCTTTTAGCCCTATAAATAGAGAAGTCTTCAAGCTACAAAATTCACTCCGGCCATCCTCCACACTTCCATCATTCCATCAATCAAATTGCACTTCAGCCATCCTCTGCACTTCCATCATCCCATCAACCCCATACACTCTAGAAATCAACCCAAATCACCAAAACAGCTCCAAAAAGCCTCCCTTCCATTTCCCTACGAATTTCCTCTTTTTTAGCCATCACCACTCACCCAAACTCATCCCAAATCACCTACTAGCTGTCATACATCATTCTAGATGTGGGGAAGCTCTTGGAGAAGTATTAGACGTGGAGAAACACTTGAAGAAGTCTTGGACACCACAAGAACTTCAGAAAAGGGGTTTTTCTACTCTTATTGCATTCCTTATGTTTTCTCATTTCTATCTAAGTTTCTTTTTCATTATGAGCAGCTAATTTCATAACTAGGGCTTTGATGTACCCTAACATGAATATTCTGGGTTTATAAGTTTGAAGTTTGGAGTTTCAAGTTTGATTCATGATTCATGTTCTTATTCATTATGCTTATCAGTTAATATGCTTGTTTGAATGATTGATCACCATTAGAACTTGTATGTTAGCTATCTTGGTTTGAATCAAGAATAGACATCATGCTTTGATTCAAATTGAACTATGAATAGGAAGAGTGTGTGTCTGCCGCGCAAATCTCACGGCCTGGAGTTCCGGGCCGAGGGGATGTGCGTTGACACGCGGTTTCCTGCTTTTGGGTGCGGTGCGGTTGTGCGCGGGCGTGCCAGCACGGTCTACCGTGCGTCGAGATGTTGATGAGTGTAGGATGGATAAGTGGTGCGCCTATTTGAACTCGTCTCTAATCAAACGATTGTAGCCGAGAGAGGAACTAGTCTCGGCTGTTAGGTTCACGGCCTGAACTACAAGGCCGTTAAGTGATGGTGTTGGTGGTGGGGTTTGGGCGGTGCTCCGGCGCGCTGCTCAGGGAGCGACGGTCGTATGATATATGGGGTGAGGGAACGAACAACAGAGATGGTGCTCCAGCGCCTTGAAAATCAAGGGTCGTATGATATATTGATGAATGAATTTTCCTTACAAACTATCACTACTCCTAGGAAAGCAAGTAAAATATTGAAAGTGCATTAAAGGAAATATAAGTTGCTCCGTGGGAGGCTTTTGTTTGGTGTTTGAACCCTTTGAATGTGGCTCGAGCCTGGTATTTATAGGAAGAGTTCCTGGATGAGTAATCGAGGCTGAATTTACGCATAGTGGAGTCTGATTAGCGCAAGTGGGTGTCCAATCGACATTTGGGATCGTGAAGCATGGTGGTGTGACCCCAAAAATCCTGCTGAATCTCGGCCGCCGCCCTAATCGTGGTTTCTGCGCAGCTGGCCGGGGAGACGCATTTATTGCTCTGATAGCTGGTGACCTAATCTCTCAAGCTGCAAGAATTCTTGTGAGAATGTCTACGTCTAATCACTCTGTCTTCTGTCACCAAAACCTGACTTCAGTCACTTCCCACCTTTCCTCATGCATTAAATGCTTATTTGTGGCCAGTGGGTTTGCTGCATTAAACAGGCGCTACTTCATTGAATGAAGCATGGGTCCCTGCTATCACGTGATGATCTGACTTTAATATTTCTGGCCACGATTTTGCTTGGCCTCGGCCTCGGCCTCGGCCTGCACTCGAGGCCGAGATGATCATGCCTTAGCATTTTTCTTTTTGTCTTTTAGGAAGGCAAAGCACCTTGTTGAAACGCTGCGTTTCAGTTTTACGAGTAAATGCCAGGGCCGAGAAAAAGGGCTCCTTCGGCCAGCTCATGGCCGTGATTTATTAGGCACAAACAGTGTGTATGGACATTCGACAACAGGGATTAGACACATGCTTGGTTGTTTAAATTGTTCTTCTATGTTTAGTGGGTTCCTAATGCTTAGTTTTAGGTTAGACAACAGATGATCAAATTAGGGAATTAGGAACACAAGGTTAGAACCAGACACCATGGCCTAATCATACTTTAGTTAGAATCAATCTTTGAATATGAATTAGACTTGTTACTTGACGCCATATAACCCAGAATTGAATTGTTATGGTGATTCGAATGCCGTAGTCTCCAAATGTGTTTTCCAGCTCTTAAAACCACTCTTTGTTACACTTACTTTGCTTTTGTTTAAAATTTCATTTTGCTTCTTTTGTTCAACAATCACAACCACTTTTGCTTTAAATTCTGTTTTAAACATAACCTCCTACTTTCTTGAATTTGGTAATCTAAGTACATAACTAATTTTAACTTCTCAATCTTCGTGGTACGACCTCATACTTGTCTTGCTATACTACTAATTGCCCCGTACAATTGCGAGTTAACATAATATTAACAACAGTACTCTTGTGATGGGTTTGAAAAACCGTATCCCAAACTTATATCAATACTTTCCTTTTATTTCACAATCTATTTCCTGGCCTTTATATCAATTTTATGATAAATTGATTCAGATAACTCATTCCCGGTCATGACTCGTTTACATGGTCCTTCTAACCCTTCTCAAAGGATATAACTGCCTCGGAAGACTCACGGTCAACCGAGGGGTCAAACCGCCTAAACTTGGTCAACCTGGCCCGCGTGGCCCACGACCTCCTATCACAAAATCGGGAGTCCCTAAAGGTTCCAATATTCCTAGGACACATGTCTCGAAAGTTTGGTCTCGATTGGACGGTCGGATTAATCACGATCGTACGATCGGACATTTACTATAAACTTAGCCCTAGGGTTGGTGTTTCTAGAATATCCGGGACTCCGTTTTACGATCCGTCGAATCCTATATGATCCTGGAATTGCCTAGATCAACATATATGAAATTGACTACGATGCAACGATTCAAACATATCGAACCTAGAAATCGCACAATAGGCGATATCCGTTCAGGGTTCAAACGTTATCCGAATTGAAATCCGAAAGTACCTACAGTCTCGTGAGAACACAAGGATCATTTTAGGACTGGAAGTGGTCCCCAACACCTAGCCCACGCTCCGGCCGAGTGTGGGTGTGCAGAGTAATTTTCGGCGCCCGGAAATTCTCCAAACCGCCATCCCAAACTTCTACCCTAGGTGTAAAACCCCATTTGGAACCACTTTTGTTCTTGGACCTACCTCAAAAAACAAGCGGAAGTAGCCGGAAATGCAATCCCAAAACCGGCCAAAATCCAATTCAAATTTCAACCTATCAAAGCTAGAAATTTCTCAAATCCTAACTAACCATCAACTAGAGCATGAAAAATAGGTGGAAAAGCATACCCTATTCCACCAGTTTGGTGCCCGGAGGAGGGAGAAACGACCGGCGACTACGGAGGCGGATTGAGGCGGCTAAGGGCTGATGCTGGAAGAGGGAAGTGTGGTTGGGACCGGTCTTGCTTGAAACGGAGGCCAAAGTTGGGAGAAATCACAACCTGAAGTTGGCTGGTCGATCTGCCCAAGTGAAGAAATTCTGGGTTTTTAAAAAAACTGAACTTCGAAATATTTATGGTTATGCCACTAGCCTATTCTTGATCGCCATTTCCTCGTTACAACTCCGATTCGGGCTCACTACGTGTCTACAGACTCGTCTCGACGTGCTATACGCAACAGTCCAATCGGAATTTCCAAATTCCCTCCCGAACTTAAAATGACCTTTTTGCCCCTTTAATATTAAATAATACTTTAATTTCCAAAAACCTTAATTAATTCAAATCATTTTATTTGATTATTCATTTCCACTTCTTTCCTCTTCTTTTTTTTTTTTTTGTCAACACTTCTTTCCTCATTTAAACTTATTTCCTCTTATTTTAATTATTTAATCTTCCCCGAATAAAAAGTCAACTCTTCAATCATTTAAATAAATCTCGGGGGTAAAATTGTCTTTTTCTTGTATAATTTAATATTTAACTATTAATTTAGGACCGGGCTGTTGCATAATTTATAGGAATTTCAACACTCATTTCTTATGTAATAAATAGTTTTTGGATATGTTTCTAAAGTGCATTCCATGTGGGGTTTTTTTTTATAATTTAGCTCCTATTTTGGGTATATTACTAAAGCTCCCAAAAAAAATACTCAATTTCTTACTCGATTAAAGGAAAAAATATATTGAAAATAAAGTGCAAGTTGGAAAATTAAGTATAAAGAAAAAGAACTAATTTAAAAGTGAATTTAAAAGAAATTAATGTAGAGTAAGGGTAGAATAAGGAAGAGAAAGAACAAAATTGATTAAAAAGTATTAAAAAGCAAAAGGGAGTGTAAGTGGAGAAAAGGGGAGTGGGGAAATCAGATCCCATACTTTATACCATAAAAAACACAAACAAAAATATTGTTCTTGTCCCAAAGCTGACGGCAAGGCAAGCTTTTCAAGTTTTCAATGTTACTTTTATTTTCCTGTCACATTCATAAATTAGTTGATCGGAGGAAGCGAGATCGGTGGGGACGCTGAGGAGTGAGAGATTGGCGAATCTGATTGGATGCTACTGCAAAGGAGATGAGAGGCTGCTTGTGGCGGAGTTCATGACTCATTTGTTGGTTTAAACTTCACTGCCTTCAGTTCTTCTCTTCTCTCTCACGCTCTCTCTCTTGCTTCTCTGTGTGATTTTTTGGTTTAACTTCACTCCTTCAGTTCTTCTCTTGCCAAATTTGTCTCTCGATCTCCCCCTCGTGCTCTGTCTCTCGATTTCTCAAAATATCCAAGAGAACACACAGGTCCATCGAACCTCTCGATTCATCCTGGTGAGTTTCTCCTACAAATTGCCTACAAATGTTAAGACTTAAAATGTTTGTGTGTGTTCTAGAAACATGCATCTTTCTCTTTCCTCTGTCAGTTACCAATTACATATATATGGTGTCTCGAGCATCACTGTGCAAGTTATCAACCTTCCTATCTTTTTATCAATGAAATCTAAAAAATTTCAATTAGATCTTGGTTCTTTTATGCAGGAATTACAAATGTCCGTCGTCTATGCATATACTAAAATAACGAATTTTTGTTTCTTTTTGTGATTCTACCAATGTGATGAAAAAAGGTTTAAAAAATAAATTATTCTAACTTCATCTAATATTAACTTTCTTTTTCTGAAATAATGCGGGTATCATAAGTCCAAAGTGACAAGAGAGAATTGATAATTATAGAGAGTAAATGAGTTTTTATTTATTTATTTTATTTTATTTTTTTGGTTTTTGAAAACCTTAAAGACAGGATTTTTTTTTTTTTTAGAGAGAGAAGGGCGATAGCATTTTATTTTATTTTATTTTATTTTTTGTTTGTCAAAAGATAGCATTTTTTATTGATAGAAGAATGAGTAACTAGTACAAAAATGAAGAAGATGATCCATGAAGGAATTTTTTGAGAGGAAGAAGATGATCCATGAAGGTCATTGACCACACAACCCATAATATTTTCAAGATATATGTCTTAGATTGACAAGTGTCAAAATCCCATTTGTTAATCTATTCTACATGTATAAATCTCTAAGTTGTAGGAATACCTTGGTTAAATAAAGAGTGCAACTCCTCCGTGCATAAATCAGATATTCTTTATACATGGTTCCACTTTTGGTACTCTAATTTGCTGATTTTGTCGTATTAATAAAAGCAGAGCGAGTCGAATTTGGAGGTTGAAGGGGATCATGATGTTAAACAGCAATGCGAACGATGGATTACTACACTCCTTGAGAACAAAACTTGAAAGCGCATTACCATTACAATCTCGTAGTTCCATATACAGAGTCCCAGAAACACTACGAAGGTACAATGAAATGGCCCCAAATCTGGTTTCAATTGGGCCATTACACCATGGAAGAGAGCATTTGCATGCCATGGAAAAAATGAAAATATGGTATTTGAATTGCCTTCTTCGTGAACGAGCTCTATACAACCGTTTGGCGTACCTTATCAATATAATTAAACAGCAAGAAAATTTTTGTCGTGATTGCTATGAAGAAAGGGTTCCTCTGTCTAGTGATGACTTTGTACAAATGATGCTCGTTGATGGCTGCTTTATTATTGAACTTCTCTGCAAAGAAGCTTTTAATTTCGTGGAAGATGATGATGATGCTATTTTCAAGACGCAAAGGATGTTGTCGACAATTAAAAATGATTTGTTGCTAGTTGAAAACCAACTCCCATGGACGGTTCTTGACTGCTTATTCAAGGTCACAAAGGTAGATGGTAATCACTTACGACTGCCATCTCTACGTCAACTTTCTTGGCTTTTCTTTCAGAACCCCACATTTCAATACCCATTTGATATTAGAACGTCTGTAATCCTCAAATTCCAAGGCAGCCATTTACTCGAGAATGTAAGAGATTTGGTGGTTCGCCCATACGAGGAAGTTGTGAAGGATATTGAATATCGAACTCCGATTCCTTCCGTGTCAGAGCTTCTAGAAATTGGAGTCAAATTTGTGGTTGCCTCATCCAACAATAGTCAGCTCGGCATTACCTTTGAAAATGGAGTGATGGAGATTCCACCAATAATAATTCGAGAGGATGGAGAATGTTTCATCAGAAACCTCATAGCCTACGAACAATGTTCACGGAAGCCCGAGCAGTGTCACATGACCTCTTATGCCATCCTGTTGAGTCAACTTATTGAGTCTGTACAAGATGTGGACTTTCTGATTGAGAAAAAAATTATAACTACAGAGTTGAGCAAGGTGAGCACAGCCTCTTTCTTCAAAAGGCTTTCCAATGGCAGTGAAGCCGAGTTCTTCTTTTACGGTGACCTCGCAGAGGAAGTAAATGAATATATTAAGCGTCGCTGGCTAAGGACTTGGCTAATAAGGGTCAAACGGAATTATTTATACAATCCGTCATCATTCTGGTCTGTTTCTAATGAGTGGCCGTTATTCTCATCCTTACCTTAACGCAGACCATATATACTGTTCTCTCCTACTACAAGTAGCCAACCCCACCACCAGAACCAATTCTCCGTTTGCTTTTTCTTTCGTTTTTTTTTTTTGGTTTCCTTCAATGTCTCGCTTGCAAGTTTGGGAAATAATGAACTGCGACTATTGTTTGTTTCAGCACATGTTTGTGAACCCTTTTGGGTTTTGTATTTGTTTGTGTTCGAATTCAAAGCGAATGGTTTTCATTTCAAGGCTTTGTTTATGTGAATAATTGGCTTGGCTGTAATAAGTTTTTCATATTTTAATTTGGATTTTAAATTTTTTAATAGTTAAAATTATTAGAACTTTCATGCCACTTCAGTTAATGGTTTTTTGGACGGAGTTTAAGAAAAATGGTAAAGTAGAGAGGGGTTAAGTGAGAACTTTTGAACTCCAGGAGATAAATTGATAGCAAAATTCGAATCCAAAGTGGAAAACACTAATTAAGCCCATACTTAAATATACTTAAATATATGGGGAATGCTAGCAACCTTCTCTTTAACCTTCTCTTTTGGACCTTCTCCATTTTTCTCATGACATGTGTCATCTTCCTTACACTAAAAACAATATCATTACTGCAGCAAACAAGCTAACTTTTCTTTTCCAAATTTACCCTTATTAAATATTTTTATTCAAAAATTTTACAACTTTTTCTATTACTCTCTCCCATTGTCACATTCTCTCTCTCACATGCACCCAGACCCATCTTCATAACCCACCACTCCACCCAGACCCATCCTCACGCTTGGACTCCATCGATTAAGCAAATTGACTCCTTTGCTTTGGCAAAGTCAACAAATGAAACTCCACATGCACCTTGAGTCTTAATTAAGCCTGCTCGTTTTGCAGAAAAAAATTTCCAGCTCCCTCCCCTTAACCAAATTCAAAACCATTTGGAAGACCCCCACCGTCCCTTTCCCCATTCTCCATCATCCATGCACTCATACCTCACCCACCCTCCCTGCAATTTCTCACCACACCCACCCCCACCCCTTCCCCCAATCTCTTATGTATCAGTTCTAGCCCACCATCCTCCCTGAAATTTGGGTTTTTGCAAAAGAAAAGAAAAAAAAAAAGACAAAATCATCGTATTCATATTTTTGTGCAAAGACGTGTGAAGAAGGAGGTATTGTAAAATAAATAAATAAAGATCAAACATGGGTGGGGCGGGAAATGGATGTGGCTGTTGGGTTTTCATCGACGGGGAAGGAATCGAGGTTGTGGTGGGAAAATGAAATTAATGGCTGGGGTGGGAGGTGGGGGTGGCTGCGCAGGTGGGAGAAGGAGAGATGAATTTTGGCTGTTGATTGTTGGGTTTTCCCAAAGAAGAAGGGGGCGAGTTGGGGTGGGGATCGAGTGATTGAAAAACCCCTTTTTTTATTGTTTATTATTTTAAAAAATAAAAAAGGGCAAATACGGAAATACAATTAATGATCTTTTGTGTAATTAAAATATTAGTTTAAGTGAAAGAGAAGGGACACTTGTCATGAGTACAAGGGAGAAGGTCCAAAAGAGAAGGTTAAAGAGAAGGTTGCTAGCATTCCTCTAAATATATTAAGAAATAATTCAACCCGAGATACTTGGAAAGGTATTGTCCATGGTGTGTGGAGTTACTTTTGAAACGTATGAGGCCGAGGAGTGGGTTGGGTGATTAAGTCAATTTTTGGAAGGATAGCTGGTTTAGTGACACACCGTTGATGCATCATGACGGAGTTTTGAAAGTATGTGATGTTGACCGTGTGGTGTCCAACCTTTTTCTTAATAATTGGTGGGATATCACCAAGTTTATTCTCTCTAGTGTCTGTGTGTTGGTGGGTTCATCATATTTTTAACGTGATTCGAGTCGTGATAGAATTTTCATAGAAAACTCCTATGATTCATATAGTTTCAAAAGGGGAGAAGCACTTGGATATATTGTCAATAAGCAGCTCATCTCATTTGCATCCTCTTCGATACATTTTGATAAATCAATTTATTAAGTATCAATGCACTCACTACAACAAAATGTTGCTTTAGCGACGATTTTTTCAGCGAGGAATTATATTTTCTCATAGAAGCAGCCTTTTAGCGAGGAAAATGTTAAATGCTCGCCAAATGTGACCTAAATTTCGTTTCCAAATTGGACCAAGCTATAGCGACGACATGTTGGGTGCAGCGACGACATGTTGGGTGTAGCGACGAACAATGTGGTCGCTGTAGATTTTCATAGCGACGAAATATGTTTTTCCTCGCAGAAAGTGTAGTGGGAATTTTTCAGAATTCCCTCCAAACCTATAGCGACAAACATTATATAATCCTCGCAATAGAAGCCTTGTAACGAGGAATTAATTTCCTCGTAGTATGTCTCCCACATTATTTTCACTATTTATTTACGACGAAATAGCTTTGTCCTCACAGAAAGTGTAGCGGGAATTTTTAAGAATTCCCTCCAAACCTATAGTTACAAACATTATATAATCCTCGCAATAGAAGCCTTGTAACGAGGAATTAATTTCCTCGTAGTATGTCTCCCACATTATTTTCACTATTTATTTACGAGGAAATAGTTTTGTCCTCGCAGAAAATGTAGCGGGAATTTTTCAGAATTCCCTCCAAACTTATAGCGACAAACATTATATAATCCTCGCAATAGAAGCCTTGTAACGAGGAAATAGTTTCCTCGTAGTATGTCTCCACATTATTTTCACTATTTATTTACGAGGAAATAGTTTTTCCTCGCGGAAAGTGTAGTGGGAATTTTTCACAATTCCCTCCAAACCTATAGCGACAAACATTATATAATCCTCGCAATAGAAGCCTTGTAACGAGGAATTAATTGCCTCGCAATATGTGTTCCACATATTTTTCACGTTTTTTATTAGCGAGGAAATTATATTTGCCTCCCTGAAAGCGTAGCAAGAATTTTTTACAATTCCCTCCAAACCTATAGCGACAAACAATATAATCCCCGCAATAGAAGTCTTTCAACGAGGAATTAATTTCCTTGCAGTATGTCTCCCGTATTATTTTCACCATTTATGACATGTGGCCGTATAGGATGACGACACATGTCCTTTTCTTTGTATTTATTGTGTTTTAATCTTAAACAATTCATAAGAAATGAAATAAAAATAAAAAAATACACCAAAAATTGCTACATACTCCTTACGACATAGCTTTCGATTATGGAGATCTAAATCATGATTTCAATATTTGAATTCATGAGAATCATTGGATGAAAGAAACAAGAGTGTATTCTCTAAGATTATTTGGATTATAATAGCACAACACACTGTAGTAGGCATATTCTCATAACCATAAAAGAGTTTTCATTGTGCTGCAAATATTTGTAGTCATATAAAAGAAAGACTATCTACTATGATAATTAGTAGCACTATCATATTTGTAGTCTTCAAACATTTGGGAATTAGTATCATGGTTGGAGCTATTGAATTGACATACCATCGACTTAGCTTTCAACATTGATTTCCTTTATCATTATCTCTTATTTCATTTCTTGATATTTGACACATATATAAATATACATGTTATTTATAATGTTCATTCTATTTGTAGGAGGAGATGATTGCTATACGAGTTGAAACTTCAACATGTGATACTAAAACAATAACTGATGATGAAATTGTTGCCAAAGTTCTTGGTGTAAAATCAGGGTATATTAAGGGATGTGGATTTGGACCTCGACCCCCAGGATCTTTATCAAAAGCACATGTCTCTCAGCATAACAAAGAGCTCGAACAAATTGTTCAGAGCCAACAAGAAGACCTTGATCGTCAATGTGAACTTATCAAAGTAATGGAGGAGAAGCAAAAAAAATTTGAGGAGTTCATGGAGAAAATGAGCTCAGGCTTCACTTGATATATCAGTCAGTCATCTTTATCATGATGTTGTTTTGAATTATGATGACTAATGTTTTGAAGTATGACAGGCTAATGTTGTTTTGAATTATGGAGACTATAATGCTGTTTTCAATTATGATGCCAAATCTTTTGAATTCATGTTATGTTATGACATTGTTATAACGCATTTTATTGAAACGTGAACATTCCTCTCTACAAGCTTCTGCAACGGGGCTTCACGAGGAAACCTATTTCCTTGCAGTATATATTCAACGACAACTTATGATATTCGTCGCAATAAACTCATCACTATTACCGACAATTGTTTATCTTTAGCGACGCAATATTTTCCTCATTGCAAGATGTACAAGAAAAATATTTTCCTCGTTCATCACTTATCGCGATAAATGAAATGACCTTTAGCGATGATAAAGTTCCTCACTATAGAGGTTTGGCGAGGAAACAGTTAAGTTGTCGCAGAAATGATTCAGCGAGGAAACGTAAACATTCCTCTCTACAGGTTTCTATGCCGAGGCTTCAGCATCCATCCTACGAGGAAACCTATTCCCTCGCTGTATATATTCTGCGACAACTTGTGATATTTGTCGCAATAAACTTATCACTATTACCGACGATTGTTTATCTTTAGCAGCGAAATAGTTTCCTCGTTGTAGGATGTACAGGAAAATATTTTCCTCGTTCATCACTTATCGCGAGAAATTAAATGACCTTTAGCGATGATAGAGTGCCTCGCTATAGAGGTTTGGCGAGGAAATAGTTACATTGTAGCAGAAAGGATTCAGCGAGAAACACGAACATTCCTCTTTACAGGCTTCTACGACGGGGCTTTAGCGTCCATCCCACGAGGAAACCTATGTCCTCACTGTAGAGATGTAGCGAGGAACTTGTGGTATTCGTCGCAATAAATTATCACTATTACCGACGATATTTTATCTTTATGGACAAAATAGTTTCCTCGTTGTAGGATGTACAGGAAAATACTTTCCTCGTTCATCACTTATTGCGAGAAATTAAATGACCTTTAGCGATGATAGAGTTCCTCGTTATAGAGGTTTGGCGAGGAAAAAGTTAAGTTGTCGCAGAAAGAATTCAGCAAGGAAATGTGAACATTCCTCTTTACAGGCTTTTATGATGGGGCTTCACCGTCGACCGGGCGAGGAACACGTTTTCCTCGCTGTAGAGATGTAACGAGGAACTTGTGGTATTCGTCGCAATAAAATATCACTATTACCGATGATAGTTTATCTTTAGGGACGAAATAGTTTCCTCGTTGTAGGATGTAAAGGAAAATATTTTCCTCGTTCATCACTTATCGCGAGAAATTAAATGACCTTTAGCGATGATAGAGTTCCTCGCTATGGATGTTTGGCGAGGAAATAGTTAAGTTGTCGCAGAAAGGATGCAGCGAGGAAATGTGAACATTCCTCTCTGCAGGCTTCTACGACGGTGCTTCACCATCGACCGGGCGAGGAACAAGTTTTCCTCGCTGTAGAGATGTAGCGAGGAAATTGGAACCTGTGGCGAGGAAAGATTTCCTCGCAAAAGCACTTTTTTGTTGTAGTGACTTGACTCGATTGAAACAGATCTTTCATCTAAAAAAAACACTTGACATGTAATAATATCTGCAATTATAATATAATCTTACAAGAGAATAAACATCTTCATTGAAAATTTAGTTGAGAAATTTTTGTGGCCTCCAAAACTAAACAAAATGAAATACAACCATTTTCAACTCTCACATAGTCTCACATAAAAATAAAATGAAAAAATAAAAGTCTCACATAATCTGATACACATTTCAGAGTTCTAATGTTTTTTTTGTGTAAATAGTATTGTGTTGGGATTACCAAAATAAATCACAGCGCTTCTTTCATTTTTCAATAATTGGAGAATTATGTGGGTTTACTTATTAGTCATCTCACTGATAAATAAATAAATTATCTTCTTCTTTGACCTTTCTTTCATGGGGATCATGATTTTGAAAGCTTATATTACGCCTGTTTGATTCGCATATTGAACTTCAAGGGAATGAAATTCCCATGTCTAATCCCACAAGATGGGGATGAAAGATGTTTAATGACGAAATGCTATTTTTACCAATTCCCATGTTTGGTTTGTGCAGTATTAGGAATGAGAAGTTGTTTAGTTTTCTAACAATAATGCCCTCGATTAGCCCATGTTTAATCCCACAAGATGGGAATGAAGGATGTTCAATGACGAAATGCTATTTTTACCAATTTGCATGTTTGGTTTATGTAGTCTTAGGAATGAAAAGTTTTTTAATTTTCCAACAATGCCCTTAATTAGTCAAAAAGGCAAAAAAAAAACAAAAAGTTCTTTTACATGTCAAAAATGGTATTTGAAAGTTGTAACATGGGTAAGTTTATCCATACAAATTGCAATATGTTTGTTTATTTTAACATGTATAAGAGAATGAGTTATTTACACTAACACCTCCTGAGATTTTCGACATTTTCACAAAACCCCAAGCGGTTTTAGAAATTATACGAACATCCCTTGAGGTTTTAAATTGTTTTCACATAATCTATTTTCTTTGATCCAAAAATTGATGATTTTATATAAACAAATTCTTCAAATAACAAAGTTCACCTATGATATACATTCATGGAGGTTAATTTTTTCATTTGCATAAGTTTTTTTTATATGAAATCATCAATTTTTGGAAAATAATTAGAAACCTCAAGAGGTTTTCGTATTATTTCTGAAACCATATGAGGTTTTGCAGTGTAAATAACTTGTAAGAGAATATAGAATATTTGCTTAATTGTTTATGAGCAGAAATGACCAAACCAAATCGGTCACTAAATGGATTGATTTGGTAATTATGCTATTCGTTTGATGACTAAATCAAATCAATTCTAACGGTAATATAACAGTATTAGGGAGAAGAAGACGCATAATGACTTTTTTGTTTTCGCCTATTTTGGGCTTTTGATGGGTATTTTGGACCTTCTTCACGGCCTCATCACAATACATAGAGAAACCAAAAACCTCTCGATCCGGCCCATTTACAAGCGCTTGTGGGATTAACTACCACTAAAATTCAAGGGGGTTCTTCTAGGTCACATTGACTGTCACACGGAGAGAGCGAAAGAAAGAAGACAATGGCTTCGAACGCAGCGGTGCCGTTTTGGCGTGCGGCCGGTATGACTTACATCACCTACTCAAACATCTGTGCGAATCTGGTTCGGAATTGCCTCAAGGAGCCTTACAAGACTGAAGCAATATCTCGCGAGAGGGTACACTTTGCCGTCTCCAAGTGGACCGATGGCAAGCCTGAGACGCCCAGTAAGCTCATCCCCACTTTTGCTTTCAGATTTCAGATCATGGGTTTTCATTTCTGGTTTAATTGCTTATTTGCTTGTTTAAAAGCTCATCCGTTTATCGTTGTTAGTATGTGATTTCAATCTGTGCGTTTAGAATCTGGGATTTTTCAGATGAATTGAAATTTCGTTTATTTTTGTGAAATGAGATTTAATCTCATGATGGGCTAATTGAGGTCGATTTGCAATGTTGGGTTGTGTGATTGGTTTGATGTGAATGAGTGGCTCACATGATGAACTTTTGAAAGTTCATATTTTTCTTTCGGTTTAACAAATAATGATGAAAATGCATTTGATTTAATTAAGCACATTAGATTCACGAGGTTTCTTCCAATTTATGATTTTTTTTTTCAAATAATCAAAGTTGTTGACTTTTAGATTAATCTGGGTTGTTATAACTAAAGCACCCACGTCAAAAGCATGTTGTGATCGCATGGTTTAAGTTTCAGAGTTGAGATTTGTGAAATGAGAATGTCTCCCTGAACTTTGCACCTTATGTTTAGCCCAAATGGGTATTAAGGCAATGCACTCTTTGTTCAGTTTTTAAGACTTTTTGGACCATTTATAATAGCCGCAGATGTTTTTTTTCCCCGTACTGTTTTCTTTTAGGGTAAGTAGAACATATGATACTAGTCGGGGATTGCAAGGACTGCACTTGCTGGGGTATTATCGTGTGCTCTAAGGGGCCGTATACCTTGTGAAGCAGTACTTGCAAAAACAGAGTTGGAAAATAGAACCTGAGCAGGATGAAATAATTTAACAGATATATGTTAATGCTGACCACATTTCCTTCCCTTATTTCATGTGTACAAGGATGATATCTAAATACATCTTAGAGCACTTTTTAACCCTTTTGCTCTAAGAGTAAATAAAAGTAACTTCTAGCATGTGATCTTGGCTTCTGTTGTGAAATGAATTGCAATCCTTCTGTATATCTCAGCTTAACCTTGTTGCTTTAAGTTAGTTGTGAGTCCTCTTTGGGTTCAGCTGCCTAAGTATAAGTTGATAACTGCAGGATAACTCCCCCAGAAGAGGGGGAGTAGAGTTAGAACCATAGGGCTACAGTCCATGATTGACAGGAACTATTCGGCAGCACGTTTTTTCTTAGAGCATTCACTTTGGTGTTGAAATGAGGAGATTTTGATTGAGACTTGATTTGTTAATGTCGTGTGTTTTCTAAAGTGTCCACTGTGAGCTGTTTTGATTCAAGGGGATGGTGCTTATTTCGATCTGCTAACTAATGAAGAAAATCTGGCAGACTGCAATTTTAAGGCTGATTTCAGATTCTTGAAAATATTTATCTTGAACTTTTTGTTATTTCCAATGCTGTCGCCATTTATGAGTGTTGTATTGTTTTGGATCTGCTAACTAATGAAGAAAATACAATGCAATGGCTATGGATTCCTAATAGTATATTAATACTTTAAATTTTTGTCATATGTGAATGGGTAGTATGTTAATAATCGATTGTAGTTAATATTTGGCTTTGATAAAAGTGCATGCTTTTTCATGGTAATTTGATTTGTGAACTTTGTGAATAACGAATCTATATTCCGCCAGGCCAGTATTCTCATGGGTGTTTTTTGTTTTCTGACAGCTATCCGTACGGACACACCTGATGATTGAGTTGAAAAATATTGGATTGCTCATGCCCTTGGGTTACACAGATGCTTTCTTCCTTTTGTTGTCGCTTTGATAGATGTGATTATATCGGGTTTTTGATGCCCAAAACTTTCAGACTTGGATTGTATTCTGTGTTTCTGCATGATCTTTCTGTTATAATAATGATGTATTGACCTTGCTCAATTTTAGAAGTTCCTCCATCTGCATTTCATTTGGACGATTTGGAGAATACTTATTCATTTACTTGACCTGTAGTCCATTAAGGTCAGTTTTTATTTTTGTTTTTATGAGAGAAGTACCAAAAAACAGGAACACTACAAGGAGCCTTAGCCCCTAGGGCAACCACCACTCAGAGTATCCATTGGCTGTGCGGCTGCAACAAAGTTGGCTTTCCGGAACACACCCTTAAATTTAAATCCGTGAGCAAACCTCTGGACATTTGAAATGGTAGTCTAAAGGCACCAAGGCACTTCACATCTGTTATTAATATAATGGGAAGCCATTAAAATCTCTAATTACAAAACTTGAAGCTGCTCTGGTAGTAGAGGTAGGCGAGGGCACGGTCCGATTTTACCCTCAAAAAACAGCTGAACCAATTAGACTTTCACGGTCCATTGAAATTAAGCTTCAGAGAATGTGGAGCCTTATATACTATATAGGCCCAATAAGCTTCTATTTGAAGCTGTGATCTTCTAGATCTTATCTCTTCTGTGGGTTGAATCCACCACAGGAAATGCATCACTTTGTAGACAACATTACAATCAATCCATTATTTTTGTGCAGGGTCTTGTACTCACAGATGCACATAACTTCACATGTTATCCAAATATGCCACATTGACAGCAAGCGTGAGCATGAACTAATACTTTTTCTTGCAATTGTTGTAGCAGGTTTCTACGTTGTTGTCCTCCCCTGAATATGCCAAATTGACAGCAAACGTGAGAAGCCTATTGGGAAAACAATAATGATAATAATATTGACAATTAAGCATCCTGAATGGCATACAACCCTAAACGTTACATTCTGCTTAGCTAAAAACGTTATAAAAGAAAAGGAAAACACAAGCCAATGGCTAAGGATGATTTAATTCAAGCCTATGTCAGCTTAAAGTTTTACTTAGCAGACGTTATTAAAGTTTAGCATACATTAATTATTTGTATAGAGGTTTGGTTGCTTAATCTATGTGGAGAGTATGATCACGTAGTGAAATCGTGCCTCAGGTAGAGTAAATAGATAACCGGAATATGATTGAACAAGGATTTCAATCCCAAATCTAACTAATAAAATCTTGCAGCAAAAGTAAATTAACACAAGAATTTTTGTACCCCAATGGTACAAAGGAAAAAACCCAACCAGGAAAAACCTCTAGAAATCCACTAAGAATGGACTATTACAAGACTCAAGAAGATAAACTCTAAACAAGAATCTATCCAATACTTTTGTCTTGCCTTACTCAGTCCTTGCTTGAACTCTCTCGAATCGATGATCCTCATGAACAAGCATGCCAGCACACAGCTTCCAATATGGAATATGAAATATGAAGATGCAAACTAGAAATAAAAAGCTTCACAAAGTTATTATCATTCTAATTTTTCATGAACTCACCTTTGCTTCTTTCAATATAAATCTCTCAAATCAGTTTTTGCAGAAGTAAGTAACAAAGGTCTTCAAGCTTTGTTTTATATCAAGAGAAATCACGTTCCAAAAAGAGTAGGAAAAAGAAGAATTGGTTTTAACGTGAAAAAGAGGAAAACAATTTTGCTGATTGATTTTATTATGAATTTCATTCCTAATAAAACTAAATCACAAAAATATAGTTTTCCTAATATGATATGCAAATGCAAATTACCTTGTAGACATAGTCAATCCTTGATTTGCTCAATCTGATAAGTCTTGTGGCCCAAGTTAATTTGCCTAAAAACTAGGCCTAAATCTACACAATGAGGACACAATTACAAATCTAGGAAATTAAGCCAATTCCTAAGTAAATTCACACTTACACGTAGTACAACTTGTCTATATAATTAAATATCGAAATAAAAAAAATGTCTCATAACGATCACCGATGACCTAAGAAGTATTGTACTCACTTTTGTGGAAGGAAAAAAGAAGAAGAGAAAACTATAGATAACAGGTAAAAAGTGGTTGCAACTTCCATTGCAGCATGTGAAACCCTAATTAACATAATCACAAGGATCATCAAAATTAGATATTTTCCCATAGTTCTCTTACCACTCTCCATCTTAATTATCTCAAAGTAATATAAATATAAACCCATGATTTATAAGATACTATATATATATATAATTTATTATTTTATTATAATGAAAATTGATCAATAAGATACAACAATATTTTTGTCAATTCTTATGTGAATGAAAAGGTGTTTGAGAAACTAACCAATGAGGTTGGTTAAGTTTGTAAAGTCCCTGCACTGTGTATAGTCCCACTAATGTTTGAGTCTAGCTTCCAAATTGGTGTGCGATATGTAATTCTCTACATAAATCCATACCCGTAGTAATTAGCAGTTTGGTGCCACGCGTAAGTCCTTCCGACTCGAAGTTGTGAGTATGACCTGGCACTGGAGTGAGAGTAGTCAATCTTCCACTTAAAAAAAAGGTGGTTGAGAAATTAAAGTTACACGTTTGCTTATGTATGGCGGCTGGTAAGAATTTATAATCTACCTTTTTTGTTTTCTTCTTACGAGTTTTGACATAATAAACAAGTAGAATTAATATATATATAATATCTTGTCCACTCACAAGGGTAGGGATGCATATGTGTCGCGGTCTGGTTCGACAGCTCGAGTTTCATATGCATGGAGATCGATACCTTTCTATATATATGGACAAGGAGAGGTTGCGTCCATTTTTGAAAAAAGAGAACAAGATTGATCTTATAGATCTTAAACCAAAATTTATGGTTTCTATTTTCTTGTTTGAAAAGGTTATAGTCTTTTACTTTCTTTCTAGTATGACATTGTTCTCTTCTGTATTTAAGTAATTAAAATAATAAACTAATCTTCATACATACTTAATTTGTAAATTATCAGTGTGACGATTTCTTCAAACGATAATATATTTCGAATGATTTGGTACGTAATGGAAAAGGTGATAAGAATAGCTGAATGTGTAGGGCGGCTTTATATGCAAGCAACTTCTAAGAATAAATAATATAAAAAAATAACCATATCTCTGGGGGCTATATTCTTACGAGTTTTAACAAAAACAATTCTGATATTGGATATTATAGCATGCAATTTCGGTAGTTGCCATTGCCAATGATTGTTTAGTTTGGTGGCCTCATCTCCACTTTTGTTAAAGGAAAGCCGTGAGTTCATTTGATTTGGGTTCCCTTAATGCCATGTTTGGTGTGCTGGACTGGATTGGATATATTCAATTAAAATGGACATGGGTCCAGTCTGTTGTTTGATGAGCTTAAAATGCATTACAGACTAGACATGGCTCTTGGACACCAATCCAGAATAACAAGGGACTCCAAACCCATCGATAGACATGGGTTTACAATGAATTTGAGCGCCTCGTCTCCCTCTGCCTCCTTCACATCGTCTGTACTCTGTTATCTAGTGGTTTGCCTTCTTCTCTCTACTATCCTCTCTCTCATCTCTTCTCTCTCCTTGCATCGTCTGTACTATTGTGATTTTTGCATTGAATTTTATGCTTTTTATATAAAAATTGATATTTATTATTATCTTGATATGAGATTGGGTAATGGTTAGATCTTGATATAAGTTTTAGTTTGGATTCGATGCCATGGGTTCTCTTTTCGGTTTGGTATTGTGAGATTTTTTGTTTTTTCCTTGCCTCAAAAACTACTAATTGTTATTACTCAGAGGCTACAATCGGCAACAATGGCAACTCTTGTTATTGGGTGGTTCCATATTTCTTGTACAAAGCTGGGCCTCTTTCTTCAATCTCTGCCAAAAAGTTAAAAAATTTCATTTGGTTCCAGTTTGAAAAAGAAAAAACTCTACATGCATCAGAGATCCCTCTTGCATTCAATGTCTGATCCAGTCCATAGTTTGGTGCAAAAGTGAACTGCACTGGACTTAAAATCCCAGTCAATCCAATCCAGTACTTACATGTCAATCCTAACCAGTCCAGGCCAGCCTACCAAACGAGGCCTTACAATCTACGACAGTAGTTTATATTTGATTCAATCCATCACGAGAGTATTTGCATTTCAATTTTCTCTGTTATAACTCAATGAATTTTTTAGGCTGGTCTAATATAGGCGCGTTTAAATTTTAATGTTATGGTAGCAACGTCACATAATATTACTAATGATTGAGGTGGACAACATGATTGATATTTTATGAACATAGAATATTGCATTAATAAAGAGCACACACTACCTATATAACTGAATTAGTAACACTACGTGAACGTTGAAGAATTGTATCTCACCTCAATGATTATGAAGGAGGAAAACCGATTCATTTATACAGTGATTGTTTACAAGTCAAACATCCCGAGAAGGAAGGAAAGCTATATAAGGTAAATTACAATTTTTTTGGTGAACAAAAGTTTAGGGGAAGATTGGCTACTCTCACCACCAGCGTCAGGGTATACCCACAACCTAGAGCCGGAATGACTTACGCGTGGCACCTAACTGTCAACTGCCACCAATATGAATTTATGTAAGAAATTACAGATCGTGCACTAATGAGGAATGCTGGAAGCGGGACTCAAACTGGTAGAACTACACACAGTACATGGACCTTACCAACTGAACCAACCCTTGTTGGTGTAAATTACAATTAATTAACAGAAAATATAATCAAAACAATTGGAGTTGATTGCAATCGTATAATTATGATGGAGTGATTTCCAAAATGGTTTGTGTGTCACACCCCCGCAAGATGGTGGGGCAATCTCGCACTGTCAGCTTAGATCAAAGAAAGAAACGTGCATAGGATAATATTTTTGTGAAAATATCTGCCACTTGCTCAAATTTTGACGAACCAACTTCCAATTCGTGTCTAACCAATTTTTCACAAACAAAATGATAATCAACCTCTACATGTTATGTGCAGGAATGAAAAACCGGATTAGAAGTATAGGCGATTGCACTAATATTGGCACATGACTCATCTTTGTTTGACAACATGTTAGTTTCTCAGGGGTTTAGTGGTCGGACTATGAGTGTGTGGTCAGCAGCCGACCCTACATAGCCGGATAGGGCCACATGTCATGTTCGTATTGGGTAGACTAAGCTCGGTCATTTCCTTATGTCAGCATATGTTAAATGTTCAAATATATTCAAATGGTAATAATGTAAAAACATGGTGCTTTATTTTTTTAAAAATGTTAGAGAGATCACATTCTATATATCACCTTCTGTATTATCTCTCTAATAGAGGTAAAACCCATATATTGGTGGGCTCCACCTCGATTAAAGAGGTGATATTATAAAATGTGGTTTTCCTAGCATGACGGTATAAGGATTCTACATCTCTTTGTTAGTAATTAATTAGAAAAAATTAATTAACCCTCATTGTTTCGTATACACAAAAAATAAAAAACATGTACACATTAGTTTTATAGATATTTATAAAAATACCCAATCCTAGACATGTATTTATAAAAATACCCAAGCACTATTTAAACATAGAAACATATCCAAAATGGGTTTTGGGTATGTGTGTAATGATGAGTTTTGGGTATGTTTATAAATGGGTTTTGAGTGTGTGTAATAATGAGTTTTGGGTATGTTTATAAAGTGTTTTGGGTGTTGGGTATTTTTATAATTTTAGCCCCCATTTTGGGTATTTTAGTGAAACTCCCTTCATTTTAAGGCATGTAGATGCACTTGACCTAGCAATTAAGCATACATTCTTGATAATTGAAGTCATGATTAGGTTTGACCGCCTTACAATCCCTTCGAATGCAACTGCGATGGCATTTTGGTCTTACAGGCAACCAAATAAAACCATGGTCTATAATTATTTCATCCGAAGGCCCAGACAGGAGAGAAGGCTTAATAAATATTTCATCCAATCCAAGTAAAGATGATCAACTTCTACCACAGAATGAGAAAGCTTAATTATGATCAGCACCATAATCATCACCTTAAGTACCCTCTTACAGTTAATTAATTTATCTTGCCATCTCATAGCTCTCTCTCCTCTTGGTGTTTTCTTTTACAATCTGAAACTAGTTATATACAAAATCAAACCCATATGGTATAGCCAATGTGTTCCCACCACATTGGTGATCGATTCTCCCTCTCCTATGGCACCCAGGATCGAACCCCCAGTAATCTACTACTTTTGGTCTTACAGGCAACCAAATAAAACCATGGTCTATAATTATTTCATCCGAAGGCCCAGACAGGAGAGAAGGCTTAATAAATATTTCATCCAATCCAAGTAAAGATGATCAACTTCTACCACAGAATGAGAAAGCTTAATTATGATCAGCACCATAATCATCACCTTAAGTACCCTCTTACAGTTAATTAATTTATCTTGCCATCTCATAGCTCTCTCTCCTCTTGGTGTTTTCTTTTACAATCTGAAACTAGTTATATACAAAATAAAACCCATATGGTATAGCCAATGTGTTCCCACCACATTGGTGGTCGATTCTCCCTCTCCTATGGCACCCAGGATCGAACCCCCAGTAATCCACCACCATACCCAGTGGGGTTTCTTTTCTCCAATGTAATAAAAAAAAACAAAATCTTATGATATAATATACAATATTTCTTTAAGTCAATAATTTAAAATGATGGAAATAAAATTTAATATGAAGATTGATTATTCAGCATGTAAGATCATTGCTTCAAACAATTTAATAATATTACTCCAAATGGTTTCTTATGTAACCAGAAGGTGATAAGAATAGCTGTATGGCTTTTGGTCTTTGGCCAAAAAAAATAAATTATATGGCTGTTGGTCTGCTTTGAGGTTGTGGTTATTATAAGCCATTTTCAGAAATATTTTATAAAATAAAAGACTCATGTATCTAGACTATTTTATTTTACGAGTTTGACAAATATACAAGTGTAATTTTTTATTTAATTTTTTTTTTTTTTGAGAACCAAAGTATGTATAAGATCACCACAAGTACCACCCTCATGAAATTCATTTTTCTTGCAATATTAATATTATTATAGCTCCCCTCCTGCTGGTGTATTCGTTACATCTGAAAGTAATTATACAAAACCCAGATTTTATACATAACTCTTAAGCTAATATAATTTTTAATTAGTTAATGTACAGATTATTTTACATGTGTGTGACGATTGCTTTGAACAATATTATATGCAAATGTAATTTTTTTATGTAACCAAAAGGTGATAAGAGTAGCTTGGGACTGTGTTTTTTATTTATTTATTATTTTTTTTAATTTTATACAAACAAATATTGGAGAAGGGGAAAATCGAACCTAGGACATCGAGAGCATGTGTAAATGCTCTTGACCACTTGAGCTACAAACTTCTTACTCGCTTCATCGACAATTTTTTTGTCATTTTCTTAATTCGGTTTGGTTAATTGGCTGTTAGCTAGTTTGTATAATCTCCAAAAGAAAATATATGCAGGGTTTGTGTAATTTATTCTTTCATGATTTGTGAAGTGCTAGCTGGCTTAACTTAGCAATAAAAAATAGTATTATATCGCATAGTATTCCTAATCCAACATAGAAAAGAGGAAACAACTATGTGTAAATATGCAAGTGCTAACCTGTTCTTTACAGGCTGTGAAGCCTGTGCTTAGATTCCACCTCCAAGTATTTCTTCTTTTTATGTTTGGTGGAAAGTAGATTTGTATTTTAAGGGTGTCTTTGATGAATCATCACAAAGGGTGGTTAGATTATAATGAAAAATAATTTGATCATGTTCGACAATCGGCATATGAAGGATGGGTATATTTTTGGCTATATAACTCTAATAAGGTTTCACCACCACCAACCATCACATTCCCCGGACATAAATAGAAATTCAATTTGAACTTGAGTGCAAGAGAGCATGCTCGTTGCTTTAATCAATTGATATAATCTATATATGCACGAATGTATTTTTTTTATAACTAATTGTGTGAAGGAAACCTATACGCTAACAATTCACGAAGGTTATGTGTTGTTACACATGAATTGGGTAAGTTTCAAAAATTACCTATTCCGTGAAAGGATAATTACTCAATAAAGAACACAGAAGAATTAGGAAGGCGTAAATCAGCGTCAGAGCTTATTCCTTTCTATTATTAACTGCTGTCAATGTTAAGTAAATCGCAGTCAAACAAAACCGTCCCTCCATCCAAAAACCAATTAGTCATCGCAGTCGCGTTGGCTTGGCTGGTTCTATCTCTTCACCAAAACACGCTTCTTTACGACTCTCTCTCTCCGTTCCCTCTCTTCGCTTAGCTCAGAAGCTCAATTTCCATGGCCTAATTGCTGTCGGCGAATAAATTTGAATTACAGTTTTTACCCTCCTTGGATCGGTCACCTGTTTGCTCCTTGGAGCCCTAATTTTGGAGCTGGTTCAGCTGATTGATCTGTGATCTGTTTGGTGGACTGATGGCTTCGGCGAAGACGGCTCGGTCCAGAGGCACGCCGGTCAAAGAGAACGGCATCAAGCTCGAGGAAGGCCTCAATGTCTTCAAGTCTGATAAGTTCGATTCCCAAGGCTATGTTCAGTCACGATGCTCTCTCAATGAAAAGGTCAGTTTTTGCTCTTGCTATACAGATAAATAGATATACACGTTGATTTGTTCCGCTGTTTGGTTGCTGAGAAACCATGGGAAAGTTGAGAAAGAAGGAACTCTATGTTAGAATTATGAATGCAGTGCTATTTTTGCTTAGTCGTAGGATTTGATTTCTTTTAGCAATTTCCAGATAGGCTCTGAACTTCGATTTTATATGGAATTACGAAATTTCAAAGGGCCAAAGTTAAATTTATATACTTGAACTTTGCTTGCAGGAAATAAGACAATTATGTTCATATCTTTTGGACTTAAAGAGAGCTTCTGCCGAGGAAATGCGTAGAAGTGTCTATGCTAACTACACGGCATTCATACGGTGAGTTTTCATTGAATGGTTAATGTGAGAAGTTTGTGAGTTTGTTACATCCTTCATATGCAATCATGTTCCGAGGTGCTTCACTATAACAGCATTGTATTTGCTTGGTATATGCTTGGGTATTTGGGTTAGTTTTTGACACATTTGACACAATATTTGGATAGCGAGATTCTTTAGATTTTAAGTGTAGTATGTAAAATATTCCCACCATTTCTAGCTCTAGGTAAAAAGTATAAGACACTCCGTTGGTTCATTTAAATTGTATTTCACGTAGTATGAAATTTTATCAATGAAATCGGTTGCATGGACGCATCAAGTTTTCTTTTCTTAGTAGTTTGGTTTTTGCTGCTGTGTTTATGGCAGGCTTACCCAGATTTTTTCTTTCAACTTGTTCAGAGTTCAGAGCTAATTAAATTTGAGATCCAAAATTTTATTTGTACTTGGTGCAAGGCATAGTAATTGTGTTTTGTTCTTTAAGTGAGAGTTGAAGCATTTTCGGTTTTTGTACCTTTGTGTGTTTTCTTGTTGCTTTAGTTTTATGATTGATAAAAGTTGGTATCCAAGGTAATTTACTGCCAATATGGTCACACTCAAAGTGATTGTATTTGATATTTTCATTTTTGTAATTAGGAACTTCCAATTCCTGTCTACCTTTTTGCATAATCGACTCTTGTATGGGTAACTTTAATGTATTTAGTTAACTTAAATGCCATTTTCACATTCCATTGGAAGGTTAAACTAGTTTGTTCTTCAATTATGGAGTCATTTCTTTTGATACACCATTCTTCGTTGAGTGTAATTTGGATTTTATGTTAACTGCACTTCTTACTCACAGCACTTCCAAAGAGATATCAGATTTGGAGGGGGAGCTTTCTTCTATCAGAAACCTGCTATCTACTCAAGCTGCTTTGATTCATGGTCTAGCTGAAGGAGTTAATATTGGTTCCTTATCTGTTTCTGAAGGTTCTACTGCAAATGGTGTATTAATTTCTGAAGATAAAGAACCTTCAGACCTGGAAAAGTGGTTAGTAGAATTTCCCGATCTCTTGGATGTTCTGTTGGCTGAGAGGAGAGTGGATGAAGCTTTAGATGCCTTGGATGAAGGCGAACGTGTGGCTGCTGAAGCAAAACAACTGAAGCTGTTGGATCCAGCTTTACTCATGTCTCTGCAGAACTCTATTGTCGAGCGCAGGCAAAGGTTAGCTGATCAGCTTGCCGAGGCTGCTTGCCAGCCTTCGACCCGCGGTGGTGAACTTCGTGCAGCTATATCAGCACTTAAAAGGCTTGGGGATGGCCCTCGTGCACACAGTTTGCTGCTCAATGCACATTTCCAAAGATATCAGTATAATATGCAAAGCCTTCGTCCATCGAGCACCTCATATGGAGGAGCATATACTGCTGCACTCTCACAGATGGTGTTCTCTGCTATTGCTCAAGCTGCCAGTGATTCCTCGGCTATATTTGGCAAGGAAACAGATTATACTTCCGAGCTTGTGATGTGGGCAATAAAGCAAACCGAGGCTTTTGCCCTTCTCATTAAAAGGCATGCATTGGCTTCATCAGCAGCTGCTGGGGGATTAAGAGCTGCTGCAGAGTGTGTTCAAATAGCATTAGGTCATTGTTCCTTGTTAGAAGCTCGTGGTTTGGCACTTTGTCCTGTGCTTTTGAAACTCTTTAGGCCTAGTGTTGAACAAGCACTAGAAGCTAATTTAAAACGAATTGAAGAAAGCACTGCTGCCCTAGCTGCTGCTGATGACTGGGTTCTTACATATGCTCCAACAGCTACACGGCAACCTGGCAGGCCTTCAAGTACATCCCTTAATACGACAGCATTCCAACATAAACTCACAAGTAGTGCACATCGATTCAATTTGATGGTCCAGGTAAATGATTTTTCTCCCGCATAAAATCAATTGATTAAGTTTCTGTGTGTGTGTGTGTGTGTGTCATCCCTCGTTTCATTTTAGCTTCATAATTTACCTGATCTTGCAGGATTTCTTTGAGGATGTAGGACCATTGCTCAGTATGCAATTGGGTGGTCAGACATTGGAAGGTTTGCTCCAAGTTTTTAATTCATATGTGAACATGCTCATAAAAGCATTACCGGGTTCAATGGAGGAAGAAGCAAACTTTGAAGGTTCTGGGAATAAAATTGTTCGTATAGCTGAGAATGAAGCTCAACAGATTGCATTGCTGGCGAATGCATCATTATTAGCAGATGAGCTGCTTCCACGTGCAGCCATGAAGCTGTCTCCACTGAATCAGGCTGCATACAGGGATGATCTTCGTAGAAGATCATCAGATAGGCAAAACCGGCATCCTGAGCAAAGGGAGTGGAAGAGGCGTCTGGCCAGCTCGGTTGATAGATTAAAAGATAGTTTTTGTCGTCAGCATGCTCTAGATCTCATTTTCACAGAGGATGGTGATAGCCATCTTTCTGCTGATATGTACATAAACATGGATGGGAATGTGGATGAGGTTGAGTGGTTTCCATCCCTAATATTCCAGGTATGCTGAATACTACTTTTCTCTATTGTCATTTCTGTTTGAACTATTTTCTTTTCCTTTTTTTATAACGGACCTGCAATTGCTAGTCAGTGGTATTCATTTCAAAGTAGTCCTCTGCTAATCTGTTTTGCATGTTTCATATCATTGTTAAAGAAGAATACATGTCCTCTATGGTTATGAGTGCATTTAGCACTTTGCCTGACAACTTGGTTTTTTAAATTTATTTTATTTTTCTAAGGGTTTTCTGACTTCTTGTTGGAGGATCAACGTTGCTATAAAAGAAATATCTTATGTATAATTAATTTTTGTCTATTAATAATACATGTATATCTTATGTAATGTACAACTAATCGTTCTTCATGTGTGCATACATGTACATATATAATTATTGCATTATTTGTTATTTTAATTTTATCCTTTTCCCCCTTTCAAGACTTGAAAATTCTTTTACGATAATTATGGTTATCAATACTCTAGGTGCCGTTCAATTATACTCAGAAGAGAGATTCTATGTATATGGATATCATATGCATATATGGAAATTGAACTTATTTGCAAAGTATTCTTGGACGCCTACAGATTTGTATATTCATGTCTCTGTTGCATTAGTGTCAACAGTACCTTCAAATTGAACTACTTTACTTAGTTACCTTGAATGGTATTGTTACATGAGCTTCAGGTGTGAAATGCCATCCTTACACTATCTATACTTTTGGTTTGTTATTGACTATCCGAACTAACAGCAAAGGCTTTTGAGACAATCTAAGATTCCAAAGAGGCATTGATCAATTTTAAAGTTTAAGGACATTAGAATTGACCCAAAATTTCAGGGGGCATATGATATCTCCCTTTAGATGTGTATATGCATATTCAACTTATTTGTGGTGCATGCAAGTGATCTGAACACTTTCTACTTTTTACATGCTTTTCTTATTGATTCTTTTTCAAGTCCTAAGTTTCTTTTGTTATTTTTTCCCAATCCAGGAACTTTTTGTAAAACTAAACAGAATGGCCAGTATAGCAGCAGAAATGTTTGTAGGCAGGGAAAGATTTGCTACATTGCTATTAATGAGACTGACAGAAACTGTCATATTGTGGCTTTCGGAAGACCAAAGCTTCTGGGATGATATTGAAGATGGGCCAAGGCCTTTAGGCCCTCTTGGCTTACAACAAGTACGGAATTTCTGGTCACACCATCTATTTATTTTGTATGTGTTGCATTGTATTTTCATGTGAAGATTGTTCTGTTTTAGCAATGTGAGAAGGACCTATATCATACAAAGTAGAAAATAAGTAAATGAAGATAAAAAATGTAGAAGAAACAAAGAAAATAGGATGGAAGGAAAAATCATGGCTTGGTCTATTTTGAGAGAGGGAGGGGAGAGTAGAAGGCCTGTCACAGTGATAGCTCTAGTTTTTTGCAATCAATCTTTCAATGCTGACTGTATCCCCAACCTATCAAGCATGAAAAGGACTTCCAAGATGTTATGCCACTCCCTTTTTTTATCTTCTTCCTTTTGCTTCCCAGTTTACTAACTGATAATTTATACAGCCTAACATTGGTTAAAAACTTACAATCTTTGCATGCCTACAACTTTTTGATGAAATTGTTGTTAAATTAGAAATATGAACTTAATGCAGATTACTGACCAGAAATTGTATCATATTAAAGGGTTATCCTAACGAGGACTCATACTCAATGATATATCACAGCTGTCTTCTCGTCATAATTTTGAGGAGTTGCCTCATTGAACACCCAATGCTCCCTCCCACCCCAACCAGCCATGTCCTACTAATTATGTTCTTATTATAACTTCTTTTATCTGTTGCAGTTCTATCTGGATATGAAGTTTGTCATATGCTTTGCTTCACAAGGTCGTTACCTATCTCGAAATTTGAATCGAGTTGTAAATGAGATCATATCGAAAGCCATGACAGCATTTTCTGCAACAGGCATGGATCCCAATAGGTATGCTACTTTATTTAGTTTCCTAATATTATCATCATCTTGAATTATATACGTACGCATAAACATAAATGCACATATTTGAAGCAGCAATACACATTGTAGTATGAAATTGCAACTTATTCTAGTTTTCTATCCCCACACGGATAAAAATTGCCGGCTTGTTGTATATGTAAGCACAAGTTAAACTGGAAAATGTCCTGGTAGCTTTTAAACAGTTGATTTATTTTATGCTGAGCTTTATTTTTATTTCAGTGTGCTTCCGGAAGATGACTGGTTCAATGACATGTGTCAAGATGCAATAGAAAGATTGAGTGGAAGACCAAAAGCCGCAAACGGGGACCGGGATCTTAACAGCCCAACTGCTTCCGTTTCAGCACAATCAATCTCGTCTGTTAGATCTCATGGGAGTTCCTGAGGCGGTCAGTTTCATCCCTGTAAATTAAATAGAAAACCATCCGTGTATCCTTAGAAGTTTTTTTCCCTCCAATATAATTTTTGTCGACCATGATCCTTTTTGTCATTTTTGTCATCTTCTTTTTCTAGTGTAAGGCCCTACATTTCTGTAGGATGATATTTGTTGTCATAATTATGGGTAGGAATTCGTTTTGAATAATTGAGTTTGTAAAGTTGTTGATTGCAATTGTTTAATTTTAAATACAAGTTTGTATAATTCTTTGACCAGTGTGGGATGGAGTCTGTATTGATGTCCAATCATCACCTGATTTCATGTGATTATGTTGTCTTGGCAACCAATAAAATTAGATTTCTTGCGTTTGCTTATAAATGAGCTTGAAGGTGCTATAGGGATAAGCCTGTAAAATTGAAGATCATTTGTCAAAATTTTCAATCTCTCGCCTTTGCCATGGATAGTCGTTCTCATGTGTAAGGTTCTATTGTAAGATCCGGATCCTCTGCTTGACTAATGTCGTGGCCTTGCCACCACATTAAATCCTAAGAAACCTGCATCTCTCTTACAAGGAAATTTTTAGTAAGCTGTAAACATAGTCGCATGTATTGTTCTAATTGCTGACTTGGGATGATAATTTTATTATTGAGTTGGATACTTGGAGAAGATGAAATACATAAATAAAACAAACACAAGAAAAACTCAACAGCATGTATTGAGTTGTGAAACACAAGAAAAACTCAACAGCATGTATTGAGTTGGATACACAGACGCATGATGATTATTTGATTATTTGATTGTTGAGTTGGACATAGAGCCGCATGTATTGTTCCAATACAGCAAGAAAAAAAAAACGTCGAAAAGGAAAACTCATAACCTAATTTCCGCAAAAATTTAATAAAAGAGGAAATATATAAAGAAAGAGAAGATGAAGAAAGAAGAGTAGAGAGTATGTGTGTGTGTGTGTGTGTGTGTGTGTGTGAGAGAGAGAGAGAGAGAGAGAGAGAGAGAGAGAGAGATGGATACTTGGAGAAGAGTGAAGAGAATAACCTTGGAGAAGATAGTAGAGAAGAACCCTAGGGAGAAGAAGATGAAAATAACGTCGTTGGATTTTTCCCGTGAACATGTGTGTTCTTTTTCCTAGCTGTATAATTAAGCATGTATTATCTAAACCGGAGTGTGTGAGTTGTATTAGTTAGTCAGGTAATTAAATAATACAAGTAGACACCAAACACCTGACATTGACTATTTACTCTTATCCAGAGTCTAATACGGTGTACCAAACGAGCCCTAAATGGTAGCTAGTGATGTACACAGTCTGATGGACTGAATTAGAACATACAGTACATTTATTTATGTCAAAGTAGTCTTATTCTAATTCTAGGTATGCTAAATATAATTAAGCTAAGAAGTAGAAATTGATGTCACCATCTCTGGCAGTACTTTGTAATTCATTAATTCGTATAGGTTTCTTCTTATTTGGTTCAGTAATCAAATATCCATTAACAATTTGAGTTTGACCACAAGATTTGAGTGTTGAACAATACTTTTAATGCAATGCACTGCATCTGCATGCTTACAGCCTAAATCACGTTCATAGCACATTTAACTATTAACTATTAGATGTCATGAATGAATATTTTATTTGCGCACTGAATGTTTATTTCTGCATTGAAGGTTTGTCCTCTCTCCTTGGGTGAGGAAGGAGAGTACTGAATTTCCAGAGTTAGCATATTGTGATAGATTTGGGGGACAATATTCCAAATACATATCTCTCAGTTGTGATGATGTTCCTCTCCTGAATTGGCGTACACCAATACAAGTGTATGCACATTTTATGATGGCTTTTAAAGATACTTTCAAGAGCTATCTCGATAAGTTATAATATATGCTGACTTGTATATATTGGGCAGTTTATGTTTGCACGTGGATGTGAATGAGTTAATTTGCAATTGATGGGGGCTATTGATGAGACATTCTTCATAGGTGCCGGTGTGAAGTCTTGGAATTCACAATATGGCCGATCTGAGCTGCTTATGCATGGAAAGCGTATTTGCAAGGAAGCTCGTGATATTTTCTTGGGTACCAATTTGAGCTTGTCTGCAAAGATACCAGTTGTATATTGGTATTATCGGACAGAGTCTCACCCATCGGAGCTCACAACGGGGTACTACAACACTTCAGCAAGAGACAGGTACTTACCAGTGGCTCAGATGCTTGTCACTTATGGATTCAGTATGTGCTGCTCTTCTTTCGACCTCCAAGACAATAAACAGAGGAGCAAATACAGTAGCCCAGAGGGCTTTCTCAGAGGTCTGATTGCAGCTAATAGGACCTCCAACATACCATTTGAAGCTGAAGTTGTTGACACTTGTTTAGATGATGATTTCATCAAACAAGTCGTGAAGATGTCTAAGGTTTACTGCAGTTGGCTAGAAAGGCCTAACTTCTCATTCAATGTGAGACTAGACTTGGACATGTTTGATGATTGGGCTGAGTGTTATAGTCGGTTTAGACGTTTTGTTAGGGAGATGTGTGATGGAAACCTTGGACTATAGCACATCTCCCTAACAAAACATCTAAACCAACATTAAATACACATTTTTCCCATGTTTGGTAGGTCCATGCATGGGAAATCGTTGCCTTTCACATAAGAAATTAGGGGGAAAGTTTGGGAAATTTAGCCAACATTAAATACACATTTTTCATGACTATATTGTCCCCATTAACAATTTAGAATTACAATATAGCATTAGATGCTTTTTTTTTATTTGATTTTATATGGGTATAATTGGAAAATTAAACAAAATTTGTTTTACATTCCTACATAAACTAAACATATGAAAGGAAATAAAGTTGTATTTCTTGATTACTTTCCCAGAATTACCATGGGAAATGAACCTTCATTTCCAACCCCTTGGGAAATGACATGGGAAGTGATTTCTCTTCAAATCCGTTCTGTGAACCAAATGGGGCCTAAAAGTTTCAAACTCCTGGGTAGGCCAATGGGCCCAGCCTATATGGCCCTATTAAATGAGTCACTTATAAAACATTAAACGCAATCACAATGAATTAAATGTAATCATAATTAATAATAGTCTTCTTTTATAATAATACTAAATGAATTGATTATTAATATTCATACTGGATGAGTCATTAATTTCCTTATTGAACGAAATAATAAAGGCTACAAAAAATCTTGATGATCAATATATCATTGGGAAAGAAGCCCATGGCACTATCTATGAGGCCTCTTTGGCTCAAGTCAAGACAAAGATTATGCTGTCAAAAAGCTTGTATTTGCAGGGCAATAAAAAAGGCGTTCGAGCATGGTTAGAGGAATTCAAACAATGGGGACAATTAAGCATCAAAATCTGGTTAAATTGGAAGACTTATTGTCAAGAAAGGACCACGATTTAATCTTGTATAGGTACCTATAAAATGGGAGCCTTCATGGTGTTGTACATGAAATTAAACTCCCAACATCTACTAAGTGGACTATCACCTACTACAGGATAATATTTAAGGGTGATGGTGAGCATACTCCTTTGATTAATATGGTGAGCAAAAATATTCCCCTTATGAGATTACCTAAAATAAAGCTCAATTTAAATTAAAAAAAAAAGACATCACAAAAGATTTCCTTTTCTATAAAATGACGAAACAAAAGGTGTTTCATAAGGTTTTATTTCTTCTTTGACTTTAATTTTGAATTTTTTGTTTAAAAATAAAATGTAGCATGTGACTTATTTTTATTTTTATTTTGTACCTTTCGTAGTTGAGAATTAGACTTCAAGTGAAAAATAAAAATAAAAAAGTGATGTTAAACGAACCCTAAAATTAACTGAGTACACTCTATTATCATACTATTTATTGAATTACTAATTTACCCTAATATAAAATAACTAAAAAAGATATATTGAATTGTGAAACAAATGTAATTTTAATAAGTACCATACTCACCATATTCAACCCTAATCAAACAAAAGCGAAAAGTCCTACTTCCAAGAATCTTAGAATTAACTCCAACAATTTATTTCATTGTTATTTACTAAATACAATGTGTATCTGATATGCAGACGAAAGCAATAATCATGCAAATTTGTTACATAATCAATTATATGTTCCATGTACCACCCAATTTGTAGATAATGATGATTTGCACAATTTTTCATGCCAAAATATGAACACATGCTTATAAATTATGGTCTTTAGACACCCAAAGGAAAAATCTTCCCAAGTTTCATAGCACCCCATAAATACAAATTTCCTTACCGCAATGCAATTATATGATGAAAAGCACCTAGTGTATAATCATTCTTCATTAATCATCGTAGAAACACACAATTCTAATATCAGCATGGGCGACACATCAATGTACGGATCAACACGAGTTATGAGTGACATGTGTCATGCGGTCTTATACTAATTCTGATCGTAGTTTTACCTATGTGAAGTAACTATGCAAAAACTATCAAATAAGTAAAATTACCCACAGATTGTTATTGTTGGAAGTCATATTTCAGTTTCCAGTATATGCTTTTTAGCATCAACTACAAAAAAATTGACCCACAGATTGCAGGAATTTTCCTTACGAATTTTGAAACATACCAAAATTACAATATTCAACTATTCCAGATAATTCACTGCAAATCACTAGCCATCCATAGAGCACCAATTTATCAATTTATGACCTAACGTTTTAAAATTCGACCAATTTACATGTTTCGTTAATTTGATCGTTTGGTTTTTTGTTAAGTGATGACATGGCAAACGCACAATCCACCTTTTTAGCTTAGGTGTAATTAAATATTAAGAAATAATATTACAAAATTAAAAATTTTGACAGATAAAAATAAAAATAAAACCCTATATCCCCTTACTCTCTCTCCTCCCTCACTTCGTAAGAAAAATTTGAATTCAAGATTTACAAGGTACATTATACATACCCCTTTTATCCCCCAAAAAAAGTTATTGGATATTTAGCATAGGGGTAAAATGATTTTGTAAGTTTGACATGTGGGGAAAAAGAATAGATACTCAAATAGTCTTTTTATTTGGATGAAGAGTCACAATGTGAAATCTTACGTCTATTCATATATGTTTGCTCTTGAGTATCTTTCAACTTTTCTTATGTAGAGGGCTCTTGGCATTGGTTTTCAGCTTTTGACACTGAAACCTGACTCTTATGTTTTTTCTAGTGATAACTTGAATGTGTACATTGAAATTAGAATAAATGGAGAAAGTTAAGCATTCAATATTGAAGTTTTTTCTTTATTTTTTATACAAGCGATATACTAAGGGGGAATCAAATCTAGGACTTTGAGTGCAAGAGTAAGTGTCCACTTGAGCTACAAGTCCCTTGCAAGTTTTTTCTTGATTATATATAATTGAAAACATCTTTTACATTGTCTAAATAAAAGAGAGAGAGAGAGAGAGAGAGAGAGAGAGAGAGATTAACATTGCAGCAGAGGACTGTGAATGTGGGGAGTAAATTCTACAAACATACCATGCAAGCACGATTCAATTTCCTCGAGAGTGTGGAATCCTTTGTAACATGCCGGAACACATTTTATGAAGCAATTCAAGTCTACAAATGCTCAATGTGTTGTCCTCCAATCCGGGGGAGTATAAAGAAACCAAGGCTTATCCTTATATGGAATGAAAGAGGAAGGAGGGATAAGGGATTGGCTTTTTGTGTGAGTGAGAAATCTTACATTCATGACTCTTTTAGCTTTGCTTTTGTGCTTTTGAGCTTTTGTTATTTGGAAGTTGAAAATGAATTCAAGATTTATACGGTACATACTTCAGAAATCTTACATATCTTTAGCTTTTTAATTTTCTTACGTTCATGGCTCTTGGCATTGCTTTTGAGCTTTTTACACTAAACTTGAGACTCTGTTTTTCTAATAGTAAAAAAATATAAGATCCGTTTCTGTGACTAAATATGATACTGTGTGCATGTATCTCATAAATTCTCGACAAGCAAATGATCCTCAGCAAGCTTGAAACATTTTGAGAAGGGCTTTTCATCAAACAGCATTATAGATATGGTAACAATTGAGATGATCTTCAGAGGCTTAAAACTTGTAAATGTGTGTGAAAATTTTAGGTTGATCAAACATTTAGTAGACAATACACACCAGTAATCAGTAGGATCCTGCCCAATTTAAAAATGTCTGCACTTCAAGAAAGCTTGAAAAAATCCTCATCATTCATGTTTTAATTTCTCTAAACATTTTAACATTTAACAAGTGATCACCCTAATCTCATAGACCTCAAGAAGTTATCGTTCTGACTCAATCACTAATATGGTTATTATGATAAACTAAGAAAGCTATGCTGCTGGCAAGCAAACTAACTAGTGTAGCAAAAACTGCATAGGCAGAGGATCTTATCAGGGGTTAATAACAGGCCAGTATACCAATACATTAGTTGTGTACATATAGATGCGCCAGAAATAAAATGCATCAGCAAAGTGGAATGTGCATAAGAGACATATGAACTATCATATAATGGTCGTTCATGAATGACGCATACATGTTACGTATAGAAGCAACAAGCAACAAGCAACAGGCTACAGCATGGGAATTTCCTATCTCAGCTTCCGAGGCTGGGCGACTGACTTCAATGTTCCAGCAACTGTGTGTGTGAGAGATAGATAGCATGTTTTGAAGTCATTTCCCTCATAATTACATACGAATGCAACACTATCAAGTAGGACTAAACCTAGTGTAAAGTAGATAAAGCATACCAGTTAGAACAACCCATTCGGAAGATTCAAGAGCTAGCCTTTTATGCTTCTCACTTGGGGATTTGCATCTAATAATTGCTTCACAACATCTCTCATCGTCGGCCTCTTTCTAGGATCTTTATCAGTACATCTGAATGCCACCATAAGAACATCAACAACTTGGTCCATGATACTTGAATCCAGAAGTTCCTTCTTAAGGCTTGAATCAACAATTTGATCAATTTCTTCTGCGTTGCTCCACACTGACCTAACCCATCCTACAATGTCAGTTTGCTCTACAAATGATGGATCCAATGCCTTCTTTCTAGTTATCAGCTCAAGTAGAACAACCCCATAACTGTACACATCAGATTCCACGGTCTTTGCTGGTCTAAATGCATTTTCTGTCACAAAATATGCCAAATACTTTAGTTCATTGTATACCTGAATATAGAAACATTGTTGATGAAAATGAAACTAGAAGAATTACCTGGTGCAATATATCCAGTTGTACCCACAATTGCAATGGACGTCATTGATGCAGAAGACTGATCCAGAAGTTTAGCAATACCAAAATCAGCAATATGAGGCTCCATATCAGCGTCTAAGAGGATGTTCATTGGTTTAACATCTCGATGAACTATAGGGGGGTCACAATCATAATGGAGATACTCTAACCCGTATGCAGTTCCAAGTGCTATCCTGTAGCGGACACTCCACTCAAGAGTTGGTGGGGGTTTAATTTCATGTAAAACATCATGAAGGCTCCCATTTTGCATGTACCTATACAAGATTAAACCGTGGTCCTTTCTCAACCAGAAGTCTTCCAATTTAACCAGATTCCGATGCCTAATCATCCCGAGGGTTTGAATTTCTCTAACCATGCTCAAACGCGTTCCTTCATGCCCCTCAAATAGAAGCTTCTTGACAGCATAATCTTTGTCTGGAGCCAAAGAGGCCTTATAGACAGTTCCATGGGCTCCTTTCCCAATGATATACTGACCATTAAGGTTTGCTGTAGCCTCCAATACTTTGTTGAGTAAGGCAGATGGCCCCTCTTGAGCAGAGATCACAAGTTCCTGCTTTGTCTTTTTGCGCAAGAGAAACATATAAACCAGTACATAAAGCACAAAAACAACAAATAATGAAGAACCCAGGGATATAAATGCAATTGCCACTTTACTAAGACCTCTATGCTTGCTTGATTGACTGTTGCATGGCTTAAAACTGTTGTTTCTTCTTGCACAAGTTGAGCCACATGATGGAAGGTAATTGACACATAGGTAGGGATTGCCCAAAAATGATAATGGGGATGAGTTCAAAAGGTTCATCAATGTCTCTGGTACTGCACCTGTGAAGTTATTGTCTGAAACATCAACCTCAATCAATGAATTCTTATAATCAAGAGCTTTTAAAGTCCCTGTCAAATTGTTATGAGATAGATCTAGTCGTTGTAGTCTTGCCAACTTCCCCAGCTCTGAAGGAATCGGACCTGTCAATGCATTATTGCTAAGATTCAATGCATAAAACATACTTACCAATGCTCCAATTGATGAGGGAATGGCACCTCCCAAAAAATTTCCACCAAGTTGTAGCTCTGAAAGCTTTTCAAACTCTGACAAGAAAGGGGGAATACCGCCAATAAAATTGTTGTCACTTAAAATCAGCGTTGATAAATCTGTCCAACTTCTCAAACTCGATGGAATGGAGCCATTCAACAAATTTGATCCCACATCAAACTTATCCATTTTGGTACAATTTGATAGGCGAGGAGGCAGAGGACCAACCAAATTGTTTTTGAAAAGAGTCAAAGAACCAAGTTCTGCAAGACTCCCTAGCTCCTGGGGTATAACTCCTGTTAAATTGTTCATGGACAAATTGATGACTGTGAGATTGCTACAGTTTCCCAAGCTTGATGGAATTTCTCCACTAATCTCATTGTTGCTGATGTCCATATATGAAAGGCTTGAATTTTTGGCAAACTGTGGAAGAACCCCAATGAGATTGTTCTGTTCCAGTTTCAACCTCCGAAGGGTAGAGCAATTTCCAACATCAGACGGTATGGTACCTTGAAATTGATTGAAACCCAGATTCAACACCCTTAACTGCTTTCCACGGCAAAGATTTGGAGGGATTTTACCAGTGAACTTATTATTGGTAAAATCTAACTGCCACAAACTGCTGTTAATCCCCAAAGTTTGAGGTATAACTCCAAAAAACAGATTGTTGAACAATGATATATTTTTTAGCTGCTTCAGCTCAGTCATCACTATAGGCAGCTCCCCAGTGAGGCTATTATTGTACACAAGGACGTGCTGAAGACTTTGAATCTTCCATATGCTAACTGGAATTTCACCAGTTAACTGGTTCTCGAATAATTCAAGGTCCTCTAATTGAGTCAGCATTCCCAATTCACCAGGAATTTCTCCCACTAGTTGGTTCTTATACAAGTGTAGTTTCTTCAAGGATTCACACTTGCCAAGTTCAGGAGGTATTTTTCCAGACAAATTATTTAGAGGAAGGTACAGGATCGAAAGGTACCTAAGTTGGCCAAAGGAAGATGGAATAGTACCCTCTAAGTTGCTACCCACAGCAGAAAATTGTGTTAAATTACTACAATTTCCAAGTCCCGGTGGAAGGCCTCCACTGAACTTATTGTATGACAAATCCAAGTAAATTAAATTCTTGCAAGTACCTGAACCCAAAGGAATGCTACCCTCAAGACTATTTATAGCTACATCTAGATATACCAGATTCTCAAGGCTGTTCAGACTCTTAGGAAGCTCTCCTGTCAATTGGTTGTGACCCAAAAACAACTCCTGCAATTTACTACAGTTTCCAATGGATGAAGGAATCACTCCTGAAAACTGATTCTCATACAAATACAGATGCACAAGCTCACTCAGATTCCCAACATTTCCAGGGATGGAACCATTCAAACTGTTAGTATATAGATGTACATAAGCTAAGGCAGGAATTGCAAACAAGGATTCAGGTATTTCTCCAGAAAACCCATTTTCATACAAGTCCAAGTTTTCAAGAAGACTACAATTGGCCAAATCTTTTGGGATTGTACCAGAAAATTTGTTGACACTCAAATCAAGAGTCTGCAAGTGCCTAAAGCTGCCAACTTCAGGTCCCAATTGACCAAAGATTCCATAACCAGTGAGGTTCAAGGTAACCACATTGTGGGCATTGTCACATTCTATTCCAACCCATTGGCATGGAGTGGCATCAGAAGCACTCCAGCTTGAGGATATGGAAGCAGGGACAGAGGTCCAATGCTTGGAGAGTGACAATAAAGCCAACCCATCAGAGCTCAAACTAGATACAGTAGATATGAACACAGAGAAGCACAGCAACAACAACAAAAAATTGAACAGATAAAGCTGCATGCTTTCTAATGAGTTGGAGAAAATTACTTGGTAAAGATATGAGCTTTACTGTCAACAGTGCATAGCTAGCTGCTTTGAGCTCACAGGAAAACCCAGCATGCAGATTGAACTTGCCTGTGTCTGAAATGAGTTGGAAACAGAGTTGAAAATGTTGAGAGAGAGAGAGAGAGAGAGAGTGGATATGTCTGGTTGGCATGTCGGTTTGGGCTTAAATAAAAGATTTGAGCAGTGTACTGTGTTGCTGAGGCTAACCCATAGAACCAAAAAAAGAATAGAGTTAAATTAACTCGACGCGGTCTGTGGTCCCTGTCTGTCACTTTTTGGAGGACTTTCTCTATTCTACAGGAGAGAGAGCGACTTGAGTCATATTTATACTGACAAAACCAAGAAAAAGACTATCTTTCATGTTTTTCTGTGTGAACAGAAGATTTCTTTCTTTCTTCCTTTCTTTTTCTTTTTTTTAACTTAAACTGAAATTATATATTATATGGAAGGTTGCAATTGTATCGTTTTTTATTGGATTATAATTTATATGTCCCCCAGCAGCGGCTACTTGGTCTAAATCAGTGGGCCTTTTCACACAGAACGGTAAGCAGAGCAGAGCATGCTTTCCACAGCCTTTTGACCACAATATATTTATTGACACTCCCTTCCCCTTGGTTTTGTTCCAAGGCAAAGCATGCAGTTTTTGCCATAAACAAATAAACTAACAAGTTTTGTTTAGGATAAATAATTGTCAGTTGTTGATCAACGTGTAAATAACATCGCCATAAAATAATCTCTTAGAATTGTTGTATAAATTATAGAATTCTGTAATTCAGTGTGAAAAGCGGGAATGGACTTCGTCCTGTCCACACGTGGTGTGCCAAGTTCCAAGTAACCATATATTATATGTATGCTATAACTGCACACGGCCATACCAACAATGTTTTTCCTTTTAAAAAAACTAAGTGCAGTGGTAAACAAGGTTATGTGCATGTAGGTTAATCTTGTTCGTTGATGCATTGTGGACCATATATATATAAACGGTGAAAATCAACTTATAAGTAATAATTTCATTATTAAGACTCATTTGAGCGTGTGAACGACTGATTATACCATTCTTCTTCCTACTTATAATAAGGCCCTACTTCAATTCTCTATTCTGACTTTATGGGGGAGTAGAAAAATGGATCGGAGTAGTTAGGTGTGTATACATACATACAGCAGCTGGAGATTCAGCCTTTTGTGTCAAAGAAATACTGGGTGGAGCCTACGGACCATGACTAATTAATAACATATATGGTGGGGTTTTTATATCTAGAATTAATTTAGCTTGTGGTCCATACGGATACACAAATAAATATAGGTGGTCAATTATTTGTGTTATAAATGAAATAAAATAAGACGAAGGGGCTTACCAATAATTTTGATATATTCTTCCTTTTTATGATAGTGAAGTAGATGATATTAGGTTAGGTAGAGCCAAGTTGTAATGGGAAGCAACTCGCAAGGAAAAAGAAAACACAGCTTTCCCTCTGCCCTCCTCCTCCTGCCTCTACTTTTAGCATGGCCTACGGAATATTTCAATTATAAGAAAAATAATTATGAGACCGATCTTATATTATTGTATGTTCATAGCTGATGTTATCATATTAAAGTATCTAGTAAAAGAATCATGTTTTAAATAATATTTTGGAAAAAAAAATATTTTGTTACCATCTTGTATCCTTCTAAGCAAAAGCTATGAAGTTTATGTTGTAAACTTGTACTACTGGAAACACCAATGGAAGTGTTTATGTTTAGTTACCGGTAGTTCTAACTTCTAATTGAGTAAGTTAATGAGTTTGACTTAATTGTTCTTTTAGTGAATTTGGTATGATTTTGAGGCGTGACAATTTTATTAAATGAACACATATAATGAGATTATTTAAAACAAAGCTAAAATTCAGATAGAAAGAGCTTATATAACATCATACAAAATTTCTTTATCTTTTCCAATGATGAAACTGAATGGTTAAGGTAATTGTTTCCTTTTTTGAAGATGGAAAAGAACTTTCCCACTACTTGGGAACAAAGTTATAACTTGAACTTTAAATTTTTTGTTTAAAAATAGCATGTGGTAGTTGGGTTCGTTTTGGTCAAGTCCATTGGTAGTTGGGTTCGTTTTGGTCAATTCCATTGGTAGTTAGGGTTGATAGTAGGTGAGATGGAAAAGTTTGCTTAGGAAATCTGTGCAATGGAAGATCTTGAATTTGAGACTTTCTACACCAAAAATATTCTCTTAAACGAAAGTATTCGTGCTTGGTGGCTAAAGATCAGCCTCATGAAACTCCATTGGTAGTTCGGGTTGAGAAGTGAAAAGACAAAATGATAGTAAAAATGGCAAAGATGGTTTCTCGGGTTCTCACCCACAAGCAATTTTCTTTTTCTTTTTTTCTTGACTTCATACGTCTCATGCATAAAAATAAGATTGTATTTTTTCCAATTTTTTCTGGAATCCTAATTACGCAAAAAAATTCCCATTATTTTTCATTGAGTAAATATTACGTCTATTATAGTTTGGCACACAAGTCATCAAATAAGACCCCGTCAATCTTTTTCGTGCACATCTTAACAAGCACATACAAAAGTGTGAAGGCAAATATCCAAATCAATGACTAGTGACAAGATCAAGAGCACCATATGAGGTCAACTAGGGCATGCAGAAAGTGAACCAAGAATTGAAAACTACTTCAAAAAGTAGCACCTTACGGAACGTTAAACTCACTTCTTTCTTTTTCTTTTCACTTTTCCATGTTAGTCTTCATAACCTATATTTCATTTCACTTATAGTTAATCAGTGTCGCCCCCAAGGACCAATGATATGTTGGGACGGTACTACTAACAAGCTAACTTGGGCTATAGCCAGGAGACTTGTTTTTTTAAAGACTAAAATAATACCCTACTCTAGGCTAATTTTATTAACTAATCCCCACTAGGCTGGCTAACCAAACAAAAAAAAACCTAACACTCTTATCAATAAGTTTGTACATAAGATAAATTTAGCCCACGTCATTTTCAAATCCTGAGTTCGTCCCTATATTGGGTTGGTTGGCTTGTTTGTCGGTTTGGGCTTAAATAAGCCAAAAAAACCTTACCTATAACGAGGAGGACAGCACTGTTTCATTATCCCCAATTAATAACATAATGACACGTGGAAAATTCATCCTACATGTCATTGTGTTATTGGTCAGATATAGCAAAAAGTGTTATACCCGTTGCATAAAAGTGTTTTAGCATAGCTTAATATTGTGTTGTTGAGGATAATATGGTTACTTGAAGCTTGCCACTACACGTGTGGATAGGACAACTTATAGGGCTTCTATTATACAAATTTTCTATATTTCTAAGAGATTATTTCTGCTTTATTTTATGACGATGACTGCACACGGCAGTATCTTCTTTTTTTTTTTTTTTTGGTAAGTAAAAAGAAGGAGATGAAACACGAGGACTTTTCAGGAAGTCACCTATCTTAATATTACTTTTGTCCAAACTCGCTTAACGTCTTTTTTAATTTAGTATGATGTCATATCAACATTATAAATACAAGAAATCCTTAACTACTACGCGTGTGCAGGTTGATTTGATCCGTTGATACATTGTACATTGTAAATCTTACATATATAAAAGGGGAAAATCAACTCCTGCATGTATGCGATTGATCATAAGAATTTGTTAACTAGTCATGATCATAGTCTAAAATATCGATAATATCAACGAAATATCGAGTATATTATCGTTTTTTTGGGTCACGGATATTTCAGAACGTATCCATACACATTTCATATAAATATCGAGAATATCGACGATAATATCGGAAAATATTGATGTCAATAATTTCGCTCACACCTCAACAATATTTTGTCAAAATATCGCTATAATATTGAAAATATCGATGTAATAGAAAAAAGGAAGAAAAAAAAACACAAAGTACACACGCAAAGGGGACTCGAACCCCTTCATATCCCATTCCTTTTGGGATGAAATCGAGCAGCTTATGGAAAGAATATGAGACCCAATCTTCAAATGATTTTGCTTATGGACAACGTCAACCAATATCGGATCCATATGGGTGGCATGTTAACAATAACTTGCAAAACTATTTTGAAGATTTATCATTTGATGACTACTCATCACAATACACTTACTCTATACATACAGATGATGAAGACAGTGAAAAATTTGAACCTCATAGGAACTCAATATGGTAAGTCACTCATGTATCTTACCATGCAATCAGAGGCGGACCTACTAAGGCGCAAGGAGGTGCAGCTGCACCTCCCCTCGCCGGAAAAACAATTGTAGGTGCTTAAAATTGCCCCTTTTACTTTTATTTATTTTTATATTACTCCATTTACTTAAGTTTACAATGTAAATAAGGAAGTACCCCCCATTTGGATTCAAATAAAAATATTAGAAAATCAAATTCCCACCAAATCAAAATATGAAAATTCGGTTTTAGTGCAAAATACGATTTAGGCTAAAAATGATGGCTCATTAAGTCAATATATACTTCATACTAAGATCCCATAAAATCAAGTTTTCTTATTTGATGTGTAAGGAACAAAAGCCGCCAAAAATTATCTTGAGAAAATGATTATTCCGAAAAACCATTTTTCATACTTAGTCAATATTGCACCTCCGCTAAAAATTTTCTGGGTCCGCCAGTGCATGCAATGTATGAAGTGTAAAATATTGTAGTAAATCATTATTTATAAATGATTATGGTATGTTTAATCTTCTTTCATTAATTACTACATATTTTCTACACTCACACAGTGTTTGTCAACTCACTACATAATCAACTTAAATAAGTTAAACTCATCATGCAATGCATTTCCTTCTAATTTTTTGTGGTAAATTACTAGATAATTGACTAAATAAACATCCTCCAAAGTTTCAATAAAAATTTCCAAGTTATTCTTACAATTTTCCTAGTTTTTATTCAATTTTTATCGATATCGATAATATCCCAATATTTCCATCGAAATTTCCGTATTTTTGGATTACCGATATTTCTGATACCATCAATATTTTAGACCTTTATCATAATTAACTTCATGTATATCAACGGTTAACATCACGAATGATCATACCATTCTTCTTCCTACTTATGATCAAGCCCTACTTCATTTATTTTATTTTATTTTTGGAATAATGAGGCCCTACTGTTGAATGCGTGAGTTCTGACTTTGCGGGGAGTAAATAAATGAATCAGAGTAGTTGGGTGTGTGTACATCAGCCTCCCGACCATGACTACACAATAACAAATTTGAGGGGTTTGTTTTTGTATCTAGAATTAATTTCGCTTGTGGTCCACATGGTCCATATTTCGTGTTATAAAAATTAAATAAGAAGAAAGGGCTTACCAATAATTTGATATATTCTTCCTTTTTATGATAGGGAAGTGTCATTGTAGGTTAAGTGGTTAAGAGTATTTATTTTTATGTTCAGAGTTTATGTTTAATTTTCTTCTCCCTTAATATTGCTTATATAAAAATATAAAAATTAAAAAGATAATGAAGTAGATAATATAGTAATTGCGGATCATTTACATGTGATTGAGTATTTTTCTCGCAAGAAAGTACTACGTGGATCTGGGCGTATTGATTTCAAGGAGACAGAGAGAGATTAGGATATGGGTGAGGGTAAGAGTGGTTGGGAGGTGTGCAAGGGCAGAATCATGAATTTTTTAAATGGTGGGCTAGCTAAAGTTATTAGCTTAAAATCTAATAATATTTTTTTTTTTTTGTACTTACAATTTATATACTCTTTCTAGAAATAAAATATACATTAAATCATATGAATCACGTTGGTTCATAGCTTTATTGATTAATTTCCAATAAGCTTTTTTTTGTTTTTTGTGAAAAGAAGTTTCGGGGGAGGGGAGGCTACCCCATCCCAAGATCAGGGCATACTAAGACTAAGGCCTCTTTGAGACCTTACAGAGGGGGTCTTAGCCCTTTTTTTAGTTTTTACATATTACCCACCAAGAGAGATTGTTAGCAGCAAGACTCGAACCTAGGCCTTGCTAGCAAAGAGAACACTTCTTACCAACTCAACCAACCCTCGTTGGCTAATTTCCAATAAGTATTAACATAAAACAAATACATATTAAATGAAACCGAAGAATATATATTATTAAAATAAAAATATGTTTAATAACATAATTGAAAGTGTACTTTATTTATTTATTTATTGTTACCATGTAATTAAATTCATAACGAATTAGACTTTTTTTAAAAACTTTAATAAGTTATTACATACTGGACTAATTTAATATATAGGTTTTTTTTAACCCCTAAAAAGCTCCTTGTAGCCCATAGGGTAGTTCCGCCCATGGAGGTGTGGGAGGTAGTGGATGGTTTGGGAAGGGTTGGGAAGAGGGGCTGCGTTGAGGTAGGTGGTGGGACAAAATATTTGGTTTTTCGTTTTCTTTTCTTTTTTGTTTTAATTATTACCTTAATTATTATTACCTTAAATATTAGTTTAAGAATTTTTTATTATTTTTATTGACACATCAGCATATCCCTCTACCTGATAAGTCCATAAATTTACACATTTATGTACTCTTTATACTTAGTTTTTGTAGGAGAATTTGATTTAAAAAGGATTTATTACTTTATTTTCTCAATTTTCAGCTTTCCAGAGCAAGTAATTTGTTTTCAATTGAAATACGACTTTTTGGTGTAGTTTTAGTACAAGACTAGTTGGAGATGAAAACTAAGATCTTGAAGATGATTGTGGAATTTTTCCAGAATTTTCGGAGCAGCCAATGAGAGCAGTCTTTAAAGTTAAGTCAGCATAAGGTGCAATCCAGTCAAAACTGTGCTGCTGTGGAAGAATAACTATTTGAAGGCTTTCCTGATTTTTCCTCAAGGCGTGCGATATATGGCTGGAAAGATAAGACAAAGACCTATCATTTACATATTTTTCCCGAATTTTCTTGAAGGAGGAACAACCCCAAATATGTGTGCAAAGTAACTGACGTGTTATCCCAGTCCAAGTAGGAAAAGGAGTCAATTACTTACCAATTTTGGATTTATGTTTTAATTAGGTTTTTCTTTATTTTTGGGCTGCTGTAAAAGCCCAACTAGGGTAGGAATAGACGTGTGGTGTTTTATTTAAGCATGAGAAACAACTTCTTTGGGAGTTAGACAAGCAAAGACTATGAGAAATTGGAGACGCTGGAAGAGTACCGCAATTGGCTAAGTTTGATTGTTTCTTCCTCATGTTTTTGTTTATGTCGAATTCTATGATTATGCGTAACTAATTTTCTATTGCTAGGGCATGATGTAGCCCTAGTATGATAATCCATCTATTGATTGCCACTTGATGTTGGATTCTTAATCATTGTGCTTAATAACTTGGTTGATTATCTTGATGCTTGATCACCATCTAGACTTTTAATTGAGTTAATCGGATGCAAATTAAAGTAAATACCATACTTAATTTGAGGCTTGCTTCTTGTGATTAGGATTTGTAATTCATCTAGGGTAAATACCATACTCCTAGGGTTTACATGCTTGTTGGAGGTTTTCACTAATCTTAATGAGTTTCTATGTGTTGATATTTGACCTAAATACCATAGGCGAATTGCATGTAGAAATATAGGAGTTAGCCAAGATACCATAGGTAATGACAGAACCCGACCCAAATCCCACTTTGGAATCTGTGTCGAACCTTGTGCGTGTCCTACACCTGGCAGGTGTCGGGCATGAATGTCCAGAATACCCCTCTTTCCCTGAACCGTTTAACGAAAAACACACTTAAGGGTTTAACTTTTGCCGAAAAACTGGCAGAGTTTCCCCTGAAAAACGAACATTTCCCAATAAATTTTTCACTTGTAAAAATATACAATTAAAGTTGGAATTCAAAACCAAATCATTCAGCATGCATTAGACAAACGAGAAAATTATTAGATAGCATTGACCACGTGAAACCTTAATGCTAATATCAATAATTTAAATAAAATATGTTTCCCTCTTTCACATATAAAAACAAATTCATCACTTAAGAAAATAATTGTGAATTACATAAAATCTTTAAAACTTAGAAAACTCTCAATCCTTATCTCATAAGTTGGAAAACATATATTTAAAACCTTCGCCAATAAGTACCAAAATAAAATCATAAATTTTAGTTTAAAACTTTTCAAAACTCAAATACTCTCCACCTAGGCGTACCCCTATTCATGATCCGTCAATTCCACTAATATTCCGTCAATTCCAATAATATTCCATCAATTCCAAGTGTCACGTAAGCGACACATCCTCGCAGGTCTCGGAAACACAAAGTCAACCCGAGCCGCATTCCTCGCAGAACTGAGGGGACACATAGTCAGCCCGAAAACACACATCCTCGTAGAACTCGGGGGACATGTAGTCAGCCCGAGAAAGCATATCCTCACACCACACGGTTCAGGCGTCCCCGAAACTCGTGGGGCATTGTCATAAATGACAAAACTGTTTCAAAGGCAACTAGGGGGGTACTCCTGTGGTGGGTTTGACAACCATATTCCAAAACTTATCATAAACTTTCCCTTATTCCGCAAATCCATTTTTCAAATCTTTTATCAACTTTCCAAAAATCAGTTCTCAACTACATTTACATTTGTACCACATACTATTGAGAACTAGCATTCATATTTCATCGATTTCAACCCATTGAATATATATTAAATATAGACATATAATTAGACATTTAAATAATTTCTTATCCACTCTAAAATCCGGTTAATCCCAACTTTACACAATCAAACATAATATAATATAATAAATAAATAAATAATAACCCTTAGAGATCCCATAACTTCCAATATTGCATAACCTTCGAATATCAAAATAACACTCAGGAATACCATAAAATACTGTAACATAAACTTATAATCCAAACATAATGAAAATAATTCACATAACAGTAAAGCCTCGTTTATAAGATCGTTCTTGTATTTCTCGAAGGATGAAACTACCTCGGAAGACTCTCAGTCATCTGAGGGATCAAACTCCCCATATTGGTCAAAAGGGCCCGCGGGGCCCACAACCTCCGATTTCCGATCTAAAAGTTCCTACAAGTTCACCCAAGTCTACTAAACACGTTCTGCAAGTTAAGTCTCGATCGAGCGGTCAAATCGCTCGCAATTGCACGATCGGACGGTTACTGTTTATCCTAAACTTTGAATTATTGAATTGGAGCATCCAGGACTTCAATTCACGATCTGCGAATTCCTACACGATCCTAGAGATGCTTAGATCAACTTATTTGAAAATGAAGTCGATCCAATGGTCCGAGCATATGAAACCTGGATAACGCCTATTATGCGTAATCCGATCGACGATCAAACGATAACCAAATTCAAATCCGAGCACACCGTCGTGCTCGGGACGACATGAGGATCATTTTAGGACTCAAGGACTTGCCACAAAGGGGCCCACTCGCCGTCACAAGCGCGGGCAGCACATGGGTGCCCAAAGAGATTCCGGTGATTGGAAAATCTCCAAACCGCCGGCCAAGACCTATACCTACATGATGAGGCCATTGAGTGGAGCAACTTTTTTTCTTGGACCAACCCCAAAAAGTGACTGGAGATGATCGGAATCGCGAGCCGAAACGGCCAAAACTTTAAGCGATAAAATCCGTTTCTAAACGTAGAAATTAATCTTAAACAACCCAACCATCATCTAAAACACATTGAGAGGATGATAAAGCATACCTAAATCGAAGGATTTGGTGGCCGGAAACTTCGAAACAAACGAAGGAAACTTTACGTAAAAACTGGCCCTTTTTTGGTAAATCCTGGCGACGGCAGCGGCTGATCATGACGACTAAGGGGTCGGGTTGGTAGAGGGAGCAGAGCTGGTTCTTTTGGGACCGGTGCCACCCAAAATGGTGGCCATAATTGGACGGTGGCCAACCAAACGTGACCAACTGTACAGTACGTCGCGAAGGGGGGTTCTGCGCGCACGGGGAGAGAGAGAGAGAGAGAGAGAGAGATTTCAGATTTTTTTAAAATCCTTTTTTGGAATAATTACGGTTTTGACACTGTGCTTCTTTTGATCGTAACTTCTTTGTTACAACTCTGATTTGAGCTCACTACATGTCTACGGACTCATCTCGACATGCTCTATGCAACGATACTACTAAAATCCCCAAATTCTTTCAAGAACAAAAAAGTCAACTTTTAAACCCATTAAAATATTCCCAGGGTAAAATTGTCTTTTACTTGAATACTCTAATAATTAAATATCAATTTAGGATCGGGTTGTTACAGGTAATTCATGAAAAAGGAAAGCTAAGCGGGGACATCAAATGGTTAGTTAATAGGTAGGTGAATAAGAGGCTAGGTCGGATTACTAGTGGTGAATTCATTATCCTAGTGCTTCTATCAATTTGAATCTCATCCTTGTGTTTCGTGACTTTCTACTTGTTTTGTCTTTTAATTTCGTTGGTAATTAAATCATTCTTTCACAAACCCCTTTTGTGTTTACGTGAGTATGCTACGTATTTAATTTCTTGTTTATATAATTAGAGTAGTGAAAGTATTTTGTGAAGTAAATTAGGTTAGACTAATTGGAAGTTGAACTCAATCCTCGTGGGAATGACCTCATATTTGCCATACTATATTACGATTGACCTTGTGCACTTGCGAGTATAATTTGTGTTTATACTAATCTTTATAATCTCCATTTCTCAGGTTGTCTAAAATTCACAACACTACCCTCCGGTCTCCACCTTTAAGGCCTTGTTTGGTAGGCTAGACTAGACTAGACTAAACTGGACTGGATTGGATTAACCTTTCTAATTCTACATTACACTTGAATGGTTGGGATATGACTGAATTTTAAGCAGTTGTTTGGTGCAGTACAAAACCAAAATTGAGATTAGTCTAGACCGCCAATTTTTTTTCTTTTTTTTTTCATTATTATATTCTCATTCCCAAACTAATTACAACAAAATCGATTTTCAATCCAACAAAAAAAAAAAAGAATAAGTCGTCATCTTCAGACTTCTTCCACCATATGCCAACCTATGGAATCAACAATAAAAAAGAAACATAAACTTAATTGAAGAAATTATAAATATCATAAATATTAAATAGCACAAGTATTCTATATAAGTGTATGTTGACAACTGATGTTATCTTAGAGTATATACAAAAGAGAGATTTTTTTCCATGAACGCATCTTATGAGATTATATAAAATAAGAGTAATGCTACTTTTACCACATTTGTATACCACATTCTCATACCATCTTATGTGGTAGATGAAGTGAATAGTCACATCAATTAAAAAGTATCAATAAATCATAAAATAAAAGAAAATGTTAAATTAATTTTAAATGATGTGGTTATCCACCTCATCTGCCACACCGTATGAGAATGTGGAATACAAATATCGTAAGAGTAGCAAATCTGGGATTCATTTTTTAAAAAAAACAAGCTTATATGACATCAAGGTCTAAAATATCGATGGTATCGGAAATATCGGTAGTCCAAAAACACGGAAATTTTGATGGAAATATCGGGATATTATCGATATCAATAAAAATTGAATTAAAACCACGGAAATTGTAAGAAAAATTTGGAAATTTTTATGAAACTTTGGAGGATGTTTATTCAGATAATTATCTATTAGTTTATCACAAAAAATTGGAAGGAAATGCATTGCATGATGGGTTAACTGATTTAAGTTAATTATATAGCGAACTCACAAACACTGTGAGAGTAGAAAATATGTAATAATTAATGAAAGAAGATTAAACACACCATAATCATTTATATATAATGATTTACTGCAATATTTTACACTTTATACATTGCATGGTAAGATACATGAGTGACTTAGTACCACACAGAGTTCTTATGAGGTTCAAATTTTTCACTATCTTCATCATCTCTATGTGTAGAGTAAGTGTATTGTGAAGATTAGTCATCAAATGATAAACCCCCAAAATAGTTTTGCATGTAATTGTTCAAAACAAAACAATATAAATACACACATTTTAGCATATTATCACAAAAACATAAGCAACATGGTGGTTAAGGGGTTGAGGAGTGAAATGGCAAGGGTTTGAATCTCCTTTGTGTGTGTTTGCTTTGTATTTTTTTATTAATTTTTTCCATTACCTCGATATTTTCAATATTATAACGATATTATAGCGATATTTTGACAAAATATTGCTGAAGTGTGAGCGAAATTATCGACATCGATATTTTCCGATATTTTATGATATTATCATCGATATTGTCGATATTTTCCGATATTATCATCGATATTGTCGATATTTTCCGATATTATCATCGATATTGTCGATATTTTCCGATATTATCATCGATATTGTCGATATTTTCCGATATTATCATCGATATTGTCGATATTTATACGATATGTGTATGGATACGTTCCGAAATATCCGTGACCCAAAAAAACGATAATATCCTCGATATTTTGTCGATATTATCGATATTTTAGACTATGTATGATATCATATATATATACAAAGTTTCTTTTATATTCAAAATGATGAAACCGAGTAAACAAAACTTTTGTTTTCTTCTTTGAAGATAGAGAAGAAACTTCGCACAAGTTAGGAACAAAGCTACTTATAAAAATAAATAAATAAAACCTTTTGGGGTTGGGTTGAGGCTAGTGAAATAAACAAAATGATAGTAGGTGAGCGTGAGTTGGAAAAGTTTGCATTAAAAATGGCAAAGTTGGTGTGTTGGATTCTGACCCTGAAGCAATTTCTTGTGTTTGAAAACACAATGTTTTTTTTTTTTTTTGGTCGAAAGGCAAATTCATTGAAAACCCACAAAAGGGCAAGAACACAACCAAAGGGCCAAGCAAGGAGCACCCGCAAAAGACAAACGCAACAACACCAAAACAGGACCAGATCTAACTAAAACCCAGGCATAGGCATAGCATGAAGATCATGATCCCGCCGGAAACAAAATTAAGCTGGCAAAAAGCCAGCAGTAAAACAGAACCCACACCTAACATGTGGTAGCAACACCAAGTTGAAACAAGAAAAAATACAGAAAATACACGCCCAAATCACAAATCTACCACAAAAACCAGTAACTCTCAAAGCAGACCAAAGGCACAGGGAAAGTAACCAAGTAACAGGAAGGAGGTGGTGCAGGCACCAGAGTCGGAGCAAAGTCGCGGCTCGACACACCTTCCGAGGGGTACGCGAGAGCTCGCGTTTAGAGTTTGCCGTTGAAACCGGGTGATGAAGTCGGTTCGAAAGGGAAGTGGGGGGATCTGGGTTCTGGTCATCAGCAACCCAAGAAATCGCATCTTCGCCGGAATCGTAAACACCAACGCACCAAGGGAAGCCCAGCAACTGAAGTGACGAAGGCCAATGGACAGCTCTGTGAGAGATGGAATGGTGGAGATGTGAGGGATCTAAACAGATAGGAGGCATGAAGCCTTCGATACAAGCAGTGAATGCTCGAACGACGTCACCCGCTCTCATCCTAAGAGAGAGCATCGGAACCAGCAAAATGGGAACACCAAATGCCCGAGAGAGAACCTCGATAGACCGCGGCGGCCACAGGGGAAAAGCACCCAAGCCACCGAAACACCACAGCAAAGCCCGGATAAACTAGATCCAGAATAGATCTACCGGAGATGCCAAGCAACAGAGCAACAAAACCACCCTTACCCAGCCACGCACACCCTGTAAAACCCAAAGACAGAGCAGAAGAAAAAGGGAGAGAGGAAGAGAACTCAGGGAGTGGGGGAAGGAGTGGACGGAAGGCAAGGGAAGGAAGGGAGAGGGGGGCGAGAGAAGAGGGGAAGAGTGGGAAAGAAACAGGGGAGGGGGGAAGGGAGGGGGGAGAGCAAGAGGAACTCACCCACCCCCAAAGGGGGTGGCGGCTATAACTCCAAACCTTGTCTTTCTTTCACAGGGAGAGAGAGCTAGGTCAAAAGTCGTTGTCTGTTCCTAGATACTAGATTATAAGCGTAGTTGGTCTCCATCTCAGGGTAAAATGGACCGACCAGATAAGATTGTATTATTCCAACTTTTTATGGAACCCTGAAGCAAAAGTTCCATGCGTTACAAATTACAATTTAGAAAAATAACACCCCTTCACTCTTTTCTGCACATCTAACAAACGCATACAGAAATGCAAAAGCAAAGAAACAAATCAATGGCTGTTCTGCCTGTGGTCAAGATCAATGACACCATTTGAGGTCAAGTAGGGCATGCAGAAAGTGAACCAAGAATTGCAAATTCCTCTCATCGATAAATGTCAAGATTCTTGATTACGTGAAACAAAAGAGCAGCTCCAAACACCTGACCTCCTCAAATGAATAGCTTTGTCATTTTGTATTGGAAAATCCTCAAATGAATAGATTTTCATGATTTTCAGACTGACCATTTCGAAAAGAATCACGATGTAAGAGGGAGGAGGGATAAGATGATTACCTTGCACCACAAGCAACCTCATAATATTTTTCTCTACGGCTCTGTTCTATTTGAATGTTCTTGTTATTTGGAAGTTGAATATGAATTCAAGATTTATAAGGTAAATGCCCTTTTATCCAAGAGAAAGAAAAGAAAAAAAAAACCCAAAGCATTGGATAATTTAGCACATGGGTAAAATGATTTGTAAGTTTAACATTTGAGGGACCCAAAAAAGACATTCTCAAAAAGATCTTTAGTATCTTTCAATTTTCTCACGTTCATATCTCTTGGCATTGCTTCTAAGCTTTTGATACTAAAACTTGACTCTATGTTTTTATAGTGATACAACGGAAGATCTGTTCCTTCGCTACATACACTAGGACTAAACTAGAGCAGAAAACAGATACCAATTAGAACAAACCATTACGAGGATTCAATATCCTTCTTTTTCTCACTTGGGAATTTGCATCTAATAATTGCTGGATAACATCTCTCATCGTCGGTCTCTTTCTAGGATTTTTATCAGTACATCTGAAAGCCACCATAAGCACATCCACAATTTGGTAGATTATATTTGAATGCGGGAGTTCCTCCTTAAGGCTTGAATCAACGATCTGATCAATGTCTTCTGTGTTGCTCCATGCTGACCTAGCCCATCCTACAATGTCAGTTTGCTCTCCAAATGCTGGATCCAATGCCTTCTTTCTAGTTATCAGCTCAAGTAAAACAACCCCATAACTGTACACATCAGATTCCACGCTCGTTGATGGTCTAGATGCATTTTCTGACACAAAACATGGCAGATACTTTAGTTCATTGTATGCATGAATATAGAAACATTGCTGCTGAAAAGGAAACTAGAACCAGTACCTGGTGCAATATATCCAGCTGTACCCACAACCGCAGCGGACAACGTTGATGCAGAAGACTGATCCAAAAGTTTAGCAATACCAAAATCAGCGACATGAGGCTCCATATCAGAGTCTAAGAGAATGTTCATTGGTTTTACATCTCGATGAACTATACAGGGGTCACAATCAAAATGGAGATACTCCAAACCGTATGCAGTTCCAAGTGCTATCCTGGGGCGGACACTCCACTCAAGAGTTGGTGGGGGTTTGATTTCATGTAGAGCATCATGAAGGCTCCCATTTTCCATGTACTTGTACAAGATTAAACCGTGGTCCTTTCTCAACCAGAAGTCTTCCAATTTAACCAAATTTCGATGCCTTATCGTCCCCAGGGTTTGAATTTCTCTAACCATGCTTGAACGCCTTCCTTCATGCCCTGCAAATACAAGCTTCTTGACGGCATAATCTTTGCTTGGAGCCAAAGAGGCCTTATAGACAGTTCCATGGGCTCCTTTCCCAATGATATATTGATCATTAAGATTTTCTGTGGCCTCCATTACTTCCTTGAGTAAGGAAGACAGCCCGTCTTGAGCAGAGACCTCAAGTTCCTGCTCGGTCTTTTTGCGCAAGAGGAACATATAAACCAGTCCATAAAGCACAAAAACAATGAATAATGAAGACCCCAGGGCTGTAAATGCAATTTCCACTTTACTAAGGTCTTTATGATTGCTTGATTGACGGTTGCACAACTTAAAACTGTTGTTTCTTCCACAAGTTGAGCCACATAATGGAAGGTAATTGACACATAGGTAAGGATTGCCCAAAAATGATAATGGGGATGAGTTCAACAGCTTCATCAATGTCTCTGGTACTGAACCTGTGAAGTTATTGTCTGAAACATCCACCTCAGTCAATGAAATCATATGATCAAGAGCTTTTAAAGTCCCTGTCAAATTGTTATGAGATAGATCGAGTTGTTGTAGGCTTGTCAACTTCCCAAGCTCCGAAGGAATCCGACCTGTCAATGCATTATTGCTAAGATTCAATGCATACAATAGACTAACCAATGCTCCAATTGATGAGGGAATTGCACCTGCAAACAAATTTCCACCAAGTCGTAGCTCTATAAGTTTTTCAAACTCTGCGAAGAAACGTGGAATTTCTCCAGTAAAACTGTTGTCACTTAAAATCAGTGTTGATAAATCTGTCCAACTCCTCAAACTCGATGGAATGGAACCATTCAACAAATTTGATCCCATATCAAACTTATCCATTTTGGTACACTTCGAAAGCTGAGGAGGCAGAGGACCAACCAAATTGTTCTCGAAAAGAATCAAAGAACGAAGTTCTTCAAGATTCCCTAGCTCCTGGGGTATACCTCCCATTAACTTGTTTATGGACAAATTGATGGTTGTGAGATTGCTACAGTTTCCCAAGCTAGATGGGATTTCTCCACTAATCTCATTGTTGCTGATGTCCATATATAAAAGTCTTGAATTTTTTGCAAACTGTGGTAGAACCCCGATGAGGTTATTGTGTCCCAGTTTCAACCTGCTCAGACTAGAGCAATTTCCAACATCAGAAGGTATGGTACCTTGAAATCGATTGAAACCCAGATTCAACTTCCATAACTGCTTTCCACGGCAGAGACTTGGAGGGATTTTACCCGTGAACTTATTATTGGTAAAATCTAACAGCCACAAGCTGCTGTTAATCCCCAAAGTTTGAGGTATAACTCCAAAAAACAGGTTGTTGAACAATGATATATTTTTTAGCTGTTTCAGCTCAGTCATCACTACAGGCAGTTCCCCGGTGAGGCTATTATTGTACACAAGGATATGCTTAAGACTTTGAATCTTCCATATGCTAACTGGAATTTCACCAGTTAACCGATTCTCAAATAATTTAAGGTCCTCTAATTGGGTCAGCATCCCCAATTCAGGAGGAATTTCTCCAACTAGTTGGTTTGTATACAAGTGTAGTTCCTTCAAGGATTCACACTTGCCAAGTTCAGGAGGTATTTTTCCAGACAAATGATTTAGAGGAAGATACAGGATTGAAAGGTACTTGAGTTGGTCCAAAGGAAGATGGAATAGTCCCCTCTAAATTGCTACCCACAGCAGAAAATTGTGTTAAATTACTACAATTTCCAAGTCCTGGTGGAATACCTCCACTAAATTTATTGTATGACAAATCCAAGGAAATTAAATTCTTGCAAGTACCTGAACCCAAAGGAATGCTACCCTCAAGACTATTTATAGCCACATCTAGATATACCAGGTTCTCAAGCTTGTTCAGACTCTTAGGAAGTTCTCCTATCAACTGGTTCTCAGCCAAATACAAGTCCTCCAATTTACTACAGTTTCCAATGGATGAAGGAATCACTCCTGAAAACTGATTCTCATATAAATACAGATGCACAAGCTCACTCAGATTCCCAACATTTCCAGGGATGGAACCATTCAAACGGTTACTATACAAATATACATAAGCTAAGGCAGGAATTGCAAACAAGGATTCAGGAAGTTCACCAGAAAAGCCATTTTCATACAAGTTCAAGTTTTCAAGAAGACTACAATTGGCCAATTCTGTTGGAATTTTGCCAGAAAATTTGTTAACACTTAAATCAAGAGTCTTCAAGTACCTAAATCTGCTAATTTCAGGTCCCAATGGACCAGAAATTCCATAACCAGTGAGCTTCAGGGAAACCACATTGTGGTCATTGTCACATTCTATCCCAACCCATTCGCATGGAGTGGAATCAGAAGCATTCCAGCTTGAGGATATGGAAGCAGGGACAGAGGTCCAACGCTTGGAGAGTGACAACAAAGCCACCCCATCAGAGTTCAAACTAGATACATTGGATATGGACACAGAGAAGCACAACAACAACAATAAGAAGAAAATGAACAGATAAAGCTGCATGCTTTCTAATGAGTTGAAGAAAATTACTCGGTAAAGATATGAGCTTTACTGTCAGCAATGCAAAGCCAGCTGCTGTAAGCTCTCAAGAAGACCCAGCATGCAGATTGAACTTGCCTTTGCAAAGTCTGAATGAGTTGGAAGCAGAGTGGAAAATGTAGAGAGAGAGAGAGAGAGAGAGAGAGAGAGAGAGAGAGAGAGGATACGTTGGGTTGGCTTCTCAGTTTGTGCTTCAATAAGAGATTGGAGCAGACTTTATTGTGTTGCTGAGGTTGGGAGCAGACTTTTGTTGTGTTGCTGAGGTTGACCCATATAACTAAAATATTTCTATTGGATTATATGCCCCTAGCATCTACTTGGTGCAAGTCAGTGGGCCCTTATTTGTAGTGGGAAGCAACTCCCAAGAAAGCAGAAAAACAGGGTTATTTTTATTTTTATTTTTGTGAATGGGTTGGGTAATCCAAAAGAAGGGTGGTTTAAAAGAAACATAAATTTCATTGAAGCAATTTTAAATTTCATGGATAGCACAAGTTTTCCATTTTAATACTAAACTCAATAACAGCTAATTGTTTTGAACATAGATCTAAAAAGCTCTATTTATTTCCCAAATATAATTTAAAACATGATTCTTCTACTAGATACTTTAATATAGTTTAGTCAACGCTTTTTTTGTCTTAGATGAAAATCCTTTGACATTTATTACTTTTTTTGTTGTGTCAATTTTATCCTTTGAGATAAATAAGGAAAACATATTGAAAATCTAAATTTAATGCATTATTTCCTTATAATTGAATTCTCAATTTGTGCTTTTTCTTTTTCTTTTTTTGTCATTTGCTAAGGAGGGGAGGGGGAGTATTAGATTGGGTTGCCTCAAGATTGTCTCCTACATAAATCGAACCCGGGTACACTTGGGGATAGAGGGAGAATTTGACCCATTTTTCCACTAATTCTGCGAAATAAACATTATATTCCCTAAACACATCTCATGAGATGAGATTATTTAAAGTAAAGCTCCATTTAGTTAAGAGGAGCTTATATGACATCAGAAAAGATTTATTTTATCTGTAAAATGACAAAACAGCGAGCGCCTTTTGTTTATTCTTTGAAGATGGAAAGGAACTTTAGCACCAATTGTTTATTCTTTGAAGATGGAAAGTCAAGATTGAACTTTAATTTAAAAAAATTTGTTTAAAAATAGAAAATAGAAAGTGACTAATTTATTTTTATTTTTTATACCATTGGTTGATGAGATTAAGACTTCCAAGTGAAAATACAAAATTATAGTAGGTGAAATAGAGAAGTTTGTTTTAAATGGCAAGGGTGGTTTATTGAATTAAGCTTTTTTATTTTTTATTTTTTTGAAAACACAATCTTGACTTCATACATCTCATGCATAAGATAGGATTGTAATTTTGTAACTTTTTATGGTATCTTATGAACGCAAAAGAGTCTCCTTATTTTTCCTTAACAAATGTTTCGTGTAATTGCCGATTGAGCAACAATCCCACTGTTTTTCAAGAAAAATAACACCCCTTCCCTCTCTTTCGTGCACATCTAACAAACACATACAGAAGTGCAAAAGAATATTTGCAAAAGCAAAGAGACAAATCAACGGCTATGGCCAAAGATAGAGGGAACCATAGGGCATGCAGAAAGTGAACCAAGAATTGCAAAACAATTTCAAAATGTTTCCTCCTTTTTATTTTCACTTTCCAAGTTAATTCTTATTCACAACCTATATTTCATTTCACTTACAAAGCAATTAATGTCACCCCAAGGAAGGACCCATGAATAGTTCAATCATATTTTGCTTCAAACTTCTAAAACCAAAGTATTGTCATGATCCGTTTCCAAATTCCTCTCGTCGATAAATGTCAAAAAAGTCTTATTAATCTTTAGGTGGCTTGATGATCGTGAATCAAAACCTCCATACATAAGGTGTGTCTGACAGTAACCTTGCCTAGTGAAGTAATATTACCTGAAACAAAAGAGCAGCTGCAGACACCTGACCTCCTCATATGAATAGAGCTTTGTCATTTTGTATTGGAAAATCCTGTATATAAACCACACAGCATATAATACCCACCATCTTCTCAAAATTTATGCGTCCAACATCTTGAATGTTAAAAACAGCATTAGTAGCACCTCGCTTAAACGATGACCTATGACTAATCTAAGATTATAGTATGTCGTGGTGATGGAAATGACAATGGTTATGGAAAGGAAAGCATGATAATGGTGTGATTTCCTAAGTTTCCACATCCTAAAAAATTTATGTCATGACATAGAACTGGGAATCACCTTCAGATGAACTGTTGATATAAGTGATCACTCAAACCTATGTAGAAAAAAAAAATGTAAGGCAGCAAGATGCCTATATAGATGGCCATTCCTAATTTTGATGTGCAGCAATTTAATATGAAGCAAAACAAACACAAATCGAACAGATCTGCAGACCCATGCACCACTCATCCTACAGATGATAACAATATTTATGCCCCTTATATCCAGGCATTAACACATACTTCTGAAAAATGCATGTAACAAATACGTTATAACATGGACAAATGTTATGTTCATGATGCCACTATGTGCATTCATTCACATGAGGAGAGATGCTAATGCTGATGACGTGAGGATGAAATGGATGCATGCAACAGCTGCAAGATGCATCCTATCATGTGGTTGTATTTGTCGGTAGCATAAAAAACAGAGTACATCCCCTTCAAGCTACTGGTATGTCATAGCTGGTGGAGCTCCATTGGCAGCAGGGACAGCACCAGGGTGGTTCCCATCTTTCCTTTTCCCAAATGGGTTCTTCGAATATGTATTTATAGGTCAAGGAAAAACACATAAATTACGAATCATAAAAAGGAACATGGACAAGTCACAAGCAACATATATATCCCGTCCAGTGAAGTGGATCAGACTATATATTTGGAACTGTAAGAGAAAATAAATCTTGTTGAGAACACCAATTAGCCATTCATATCTTAGCAAATTAATATCTCTATGGTATACTAGAGAAAAAAGAAATATCACCGTGCTCTACATGCAAACCCTTTACATAAATATCTCTAAGGTTAACATTAAAAAATCGCACACATGACAAACAGCAAATGCAATTCACGAGACTACAAAGTAAGTGAGCACACATGATGACTTTTGCACACCACTAAACCAGAAATACTATACATTTGGGAACCAAGATGAAAAATTATAGCTACTTCTGTTCCAACATATACCACATAAATGAAAAGCAAGAACCTTACGCATTGAACTCGCCAACATTAGATTTAATAACCTATGATGGCAACTTTCTGGGTTTTATGGGTTGAAAGGTAGGGTATTTGAGAATGTGATGGAGGTTATCTTTCTCTGTTATTTTGTAAGATTGGAAAGCATCTTGTAGTTCTACTTTCCGAGGATTGAATTCTTTCTGTAGGTTGCATGTTTAGTTTTCTTCCAGTAGTGCACTCCTTATTCACTAATTTTGCACCACTTCACCTTTATTTCTAATGAATGGTTCTGTTTCTTACACACACAAAAATTCATCCTAGATAACAGTGTTCTGAAATGGTCAAAGGTCACTTGAGTGATTAGCATTTAGCAACTAGTCAGGGCGGTGTCTTCAAGAGAGTCTAGTACCCAGGTAGCACACATTGTAACTATGCTAACCAGTGCTTGCAGAGTGCAATTAATATATAAAAGTTCAAAAAGAAAAAACAAAAGATCAGCCATAACAAAACTTTAAAAGGATATTGTATTCTCATGCCTACAGAGCCCGAACTGGGGATAACAGCACCCTGCAAACTGTGGTGTACATTGGAGGCACTGTTTACATCCTGCATGTATTATGCGGAAAATCCTTTTAGAAAATATAGAAAAAGGGCAGGTACTCAAAATACATATCTCAACATGAAAGGTTAATGACCAATGCATAACTACTGAATAACCATTACTCACTTCAAACTCAATGAAGCAAACAGTATGCCTTTCTTGTCTCAAGATCTTCATTTGCTTAAATCCAGGTTGTCTGCAAGACCAAAAATCATGAAATAAACAAAAGATTATCCGATTTAGTGGACATCTTTACTGTGAAACAAAGAGATGAAACACATTGCAAGATAAGCAGGGATGAGATGTTCATACGAGTTGAAAAGGCCCCTCAGTTCTTCCTCATTAATGCTCTCTCCAAGATTGCCAATAAATAAGGTATTGCACGGTGGGTTATCTTTTGTATTCTGCATGAATCACAAGAAGCATCACAAGAAAAGAACAAATTATGAGCTTCCTACCACATCACTCATCATGAAAAGCCAACATTCAGAAAGAAAAAAAAAATTGACAGATCTGAAACAACAAAATTACAGCAAACATGAAGAAAGAAATTGGGAAACACAAACAAAATAAGCTACATAACACTAACACTAAGTAAGAAAAATTCTTTGAATTTTTAGTACAATAATATGAATAAACATATGGCACAGTGGATTACCAGAACAGGTACATAACTACTAGGTGCTGGTACAGGAGCAGAAGGGGGCATTGGTACTTGAGGAACAGGATAACCACCATATGGATCATATGGAGGAGGTGGTGGGGCCATATACCTGGGCCACATAAACAACATTCACATGAGAAAATGTGATGTATCTGGAAAGGGAAATATACGATCCATTGAGCGGCAGAAATGACTGAATTTTTTTTTTTCCAGAGTATATATTTTCCCTTCTAATATACACCGCTTTTTAAAAGAATAACAACAATTCAGGCAGGAAAGTAGATGAGCAAATGTTCAATTACCCATGTGGCCCCCAAACAGGTGGTGGAGGAGGATGAAAAGGAGATGGACTGCTATAACCAGCCTGTGTGTAGTCACCACCAGTTCGCAATCGTTTACTTTGATCATAAGCATTTGCATCCGCTACAATTCCTACAGTTTCCAACTCATATTAGCGCATCATAACACATTACATTCAAACTCCCAACAGCTAACTGGAAACCATTGACATTATGATCTGAACTACCATAGTGTGGTAATGATTAACAGAAGTCACAGAACCCAATATTTGCACATTACTGAAAACAAGACTTCTCTCCTTTTGCAAAATCAAAATCGAGTTTGAAACAAAAGCCATTGATCACTCCACATGCCCTATGAATGTAGATCATATTTTCTGGACTAGCTTCCTCACAACATATTGAAAACAAATAAACTCTCCAATTCAACTCAAAACAGTAACAAATTGCACCTCATCCTCACCTCTTTTAACAAAAAGATTCTTCTTTGCCATCTCCGTGTGCAGCACCGCCTTTGACTCCGAATCGAAAATCATACCCTAAACCGCAAAATCCAACAAAAACTCGAAACTTGAACATTAAAAAATAAAAATGATAAAACATAAGAAAACCATAGATAATTATACAAAGCTAACCTGAAGGGCGTCTTTGGCAGCAATGGCTTGCTGAGCAGTGGAAAAGAGAGCAAAACTCATAGGCTTCTCGCCTTTGTGGTTGACCTGGGAGGCCTCGTAACCCGGCAACCACCTCAACAGGTTCTGTATCTCTCTCTCCTTTACATCCTCGGGTAGACCCGTGATGAAAATGGTCCGGACCTCGTCTGTGGCGGGCCGGTTAGGGTTGTCGACGAGGTAGTGAGGCGGAGGAGGAGCGACAGCGGTGACTACCGGAGGAGGCGGCGGAGGACCGGCTGCCGGCGGCCATTGCTGGTGGTATGGGTGGATCCCAGCGCCGGCCATGTCGATTTGTACCCAAAACCCTAGAGAGAGAGAGAGAGAAAGTTGAGATTTTGCGAAGGTAAAAGTCGAGATTTTGGAATGGGTTTTGCCGCGAGCGCGATTGGGAATCGCCGAATTGGGATTGTGGAGAACTGTAAGGAAGTAGAACCTCTACTTCACCTACCTCACCACTTAACCATGTGATGACACGTGGCTATGATAAGATCGTGAGGTTCATGATATTTTACGTTTTTATATAATTTTTTTTCGTTCCGGCCTTGATCAATTGTCCTGCAAGAAATTTTTAAGCGCATCAAAGAAATTTTTCAGTGTCACTATGGAAGATGGTATTAATAATTTATGTTATGATATATGAACGTGGTAACACTAGGAATAGGATGATGTTATATTTTTATTTTAGTAATTACATTTTTTCCAATTTTGTCATCACACTTCGCGTCGTCAGCAAATGATTGGTCGGCCGTTAGTTAACACGCATGTGTTGTGTGTGTGCAAAGGGCATTAAGAAATAAAACCCCGAGCAAGTGTAGCATCAATGCATGCGCTTACACGCAAGAGGGCTGAAGCGCTAACCGATTAGTGAGTTTTTAGAATATGCACTTCAAACTTTGACAGAGCAACTTTAGAAAGCTCATACAACAGCTGAATACAAATAAGTTCACAAACCAGCAGAAGAATTACTTCTACTAACTACTACACAAGCATAGGCAAGCATAGGCAATAATGGAACAACAACAACAATGGCAGCGGCCATAACAATCACTGAAAGCAGTTAAAGAATTGCAAAAACTAACTAAACAGCAATTCCAAGACCCTCACTTCTGCCATATATCAGGTTGGCAGAATTTTTCACTATCTGAGATTAAATTCACAGCTGCAGCCAAGGGTATTATTCTATACCAGAAACTATAGATTGAGGAACACAAACTCTTCAATATCAGGCACCTTCCCTATTTTTTCCAAAGTCCTTTTGTTTGGTTCCTCATCCACACCAATTGCCATTAAGGCCTTCTTCTGCACTGTTCTTCCCACACTCATAAAGCTCACATTCACATTATCATTCCCAAGTATGTTCCCCACCTGGCCTATCATGCCGGGTTGATCCACTTGCCGGCACAGAATGAGGTTTCCTTCCAGGCTCACATCCACACCAAAGGATCCCAAGCATGTCAGATGAGGCTCCCCATACTTTACTTTCCCCTCAATGCTTATGCTTCCACTCTCCGAAACAGAACTTGCAAACTTAGACCCCACATTGGATATTTGCACCTGGATTGAATCAACAGGGAACTCAGGAGATGAGTCTACAGCTACCCTTTCCTCACTTATGCGCAGGCCTTTCTGCTTCGCAACGAAATCTGCATTGACTAGATTGATGAAGGAGGCAGATATCGGTTCGATGATGCCCTTAGTGATCATGGCCCTGAGAAGTCTGGTGTCCAAGTCATCGGGGTCCCGAGCTGATTTGTAAACCACCCTCACTGATGTGATTCCACTCCCTCCCGCTACTAGTTGGACAGCCAACTTACCAAGCTTCTCAGCTAGCACAACATAAGGAGACAACTCAGACAGAACCTGAGAACATGAAGGATGTTTTGTGCTCAATTAATCTTCTGCTATGAATAAGTATAATTTATTGGAGATGGGAAGGATGCACATTGTACATCATATACCTCAGGAGGGACCATGGGAGCGTTGACGGCAGTTGCAGAAAGTTCCCCTTTCAAAGCTCCAACTACAGCCTCTGCAATTTCAATGGCTACACCTTCCTGAAATATCAGGTTTCATACCCAAAATTCGATTACTTAAAGAATTAATCAGATATCTTTCAACAAAAATTTGTATAGGAGAAATTAAAGATACCTGTGCTTCCTTTGTGCTAGCTCCAAGATGAGGTGTGAGAGTGACATTCTCATGTTGCACCAACTTGCTATCTTTCGTTGGAGGCTCCTCTGTGAACACATCAAGTGCAGCCTGTTCCAAAACATTATAAAAGACATAACAGAAATTCAGCATAGATCAAAAGAATGCTGAAAACATCTGCAGACAAATCAGGAACACAATATATAGACGGTACTTTTCCCTCCCTGCGAATCGAAGTGATTTTGAACAAACATGCTATGCTTCTATGTTTGTTTAACTTGGTCAACCTTGACATAAATTTAAATTAGAGAAATATATTACCTGAGCAACAACTCCACTATCAAGGGCTCTCACTAATGCATCTTCGTCAATGACGCCGCCCCTGGCAACGTTAATGATGCGAACTCCCTTCTTCATCTTTGCAAATGTTTCATCATTGAACACCTTTGATGTGGCAGGGGTGAGAGGCATATGCAGTGAGATGAAATCTGCAGTGGCAATGGCCTGCTCAAAAGAGACCAAATCCACACCGACGGCACGGGCTCTGTCAGCTGGGGCATATGGATCATGTGAAATAACATTCATTCCCAAGCCTTTTGCACGTCTAGCAACTTCTGATCCAACTTTTCCAAATCCCATTACTGCTAATGTCTTCCCAACCAGAGAGACACCAACGTACTTGTTTCGTAGCCATTTTCCTGCAGAAGACCATCATTTAAGTTAGCCTTATGTGCATACGTTAGTAGTCTATCTAGAGCATCAAAGGAAAGCTAATTATCCTATCATTTATGCAGCATCAGAAGAGAAACAAACAACAGTGAAACAATGCAATTAACCTCCTAGCAATTCAAGCAAATAGAACTTGCAGAGCTAGATGATGAACACAAAAATTAGTAAAAAAGTATAGTCACCAGTCACCAGTCACCATGTTTGGTCCAAAACAATCAAATTTTAATGTTAGCATTCATTCTGATTTAACACAACATGAGACAAGCACAAATTAAACACTGCCTCATTTGCTAAGATCCCATATCAGAAACCCAACACTTGACTGTGTGTTTTCAGAAGTTATAACTAGCTAGATGAATATCTGACACAATTTGATTCTGATTTTACTTGGAAAAAGAAAAAAAAAATGCTATGCTCACATGTGAATCATGTGCACCCACCACCTCCGGTATTTGTCAGTTCAATAGCATCCCACAGTCAAATATATTTGAACATTTTTGTTCACTTGCTCAGGCAGGACAATCGCGTTTCTACCCAGAAAGCGACAGATCGCATAGATTCAATGCACAACCACCACTACAATTCTTTTTCTTGTTTTTTGCCAACAACCACCACTACAATTCAATGAATTGAAAACAGTACAAAAGCGGAAATTCGACCCCGGCATCTAGTGAGAATTGATTTGTACCACCAAACTCAGATAGTTTTAGCAAAGAACAATTACTTTTACCATCCATATCAATTATTTTGCTCAAGAGAGCATACTTTGCATCTGGTGAGAAAATAGAGCCATCAAGTATATCTTAAAGCTTAGATCCTCAATCCCAGGGGCAAATTTCTTATTTATCAACAACCAAGCATATGCCACTAATTTATATTATGCCAATTTGAAGCTCAAAGTAACAAAATTTGGTCTTTTTTCTTGCTTAAAATTTTTGTAACGAACGCAGATATAGTTTCGCTTAGCAAATGTAAGGGTGAGCATGAAACGAGCTGTAAACTCAATCTGAAATCTCGCGACCAAAAAAATATCCAACTTACCTGAGGTCTTGTTCCCATAAACGAGGAAGTGGGTTGGAAAATTTTAAAAATTATAATTAATTATAAATTTTAAAAAAAAAGGTTGTTTATAGTTTATACCAGCTTTGATGGAAGCATCAGCCTGTGCAACATTCCGTGACATGGCAGTGAGCAGAGCAATCCCGTGCTCTGCGGCGGCCACGGTGTTTGCTGTGGGGGCATTAACGACCAGGCATCCGAACTCCGTGGCCGCCTGCAGATCCACATTGTCAATACCAACACCAGCTCTTCCCACCACCTTCAACCTCCCTTTTGCGGCCTCAAAAACCTGCCTGGTCACCTTCGTGCCGCTGCGAACAATCAAAGCGTCGCATGTCGAGATCTTGGCGCAGAGCTCCTCAGGAGAGAGGTTATATGCGCAGTCCAAGTTGCCAAAGCCACGTAGGACTTGAAGACCGGCTTCTCCGAGCTTCTCGGAGACCAAAATGGTCGGGGTTGAATCTGAAGACGTCGGCTTGAGGTTTTGGGACTTGGAAACGGAGGTCTCGGATGAGTCAGCTGTTTTCAAAACGTTGGTTATGAGAAAAGAATGGGAATGAGAATTATGGGCATGGGAATGGGAATGGGAGAGTGTTAAGGAGATGGGGTTTGAAGAGGAGGTGTGGAGAAAGGAAAGGAGGGAGGGTTTTGAGGAAGATGGGGGCTGAGAAGAAGGTGAGGAGGAGGCTTTGAAGGGGGAGGTGGTAGAGATGGCTTTGATGGAAGAGGAAGCCATGGAAGCTGGAGGAAGTGTTTTGAGTTTTGTTTTTCTTTGTTTCTGTGTTTTTTGGGTATCTGTGTGTGATTGATTGGGTGTTGGTGTAAGGGGAGGGTTGTCTAAAAGTTGTTGGGATCTTAAAGCAGAGTTTTGTAAACCCAAATTGGGGTTTTTTTTTTACTATTTAATTTAGATATGGATAAATGAATGAGAGAGGGTGTAACTAAGAATAGGTAAGTTTTGGAGACTAAAAGTTTCTACTTTAAATTACAGCCTCTGCAGATTTGCCATCTAAATCATGGGTTGCAGTTGCACGATTGGATGTAGAGAGCAAACATAAAGAATCATGGGTTGCAGTTGCACGATTGGATGTAGAGAGCAAACATAAAGTTTTTTTTTTCCCTATTTTTTCAGTAAAGCAGTATCAAATTCTCGTGCACGATATTTGAAATATCCTCCAACAAAGTAGAAATAAATATCTCTAAATTAAATTACGAGATAATTAATATTGAATTGTAGGGTTTATTTCTTGGACTAAAAACTTGCTTGGAGTTTAGGAGTTGAACTTCGTGTTTGATGAAATTACGAGCTTTAGGATATTGTTGGGGTGGTTGCTTGATTTCATGCCATTTTTGTGATTAGTTAGTTTGGAATCAAATGCCTCTAGACTAAATATAGTAATGGATGAGGACAACATAAAGTTGTATTCAACCTTGACCTGAGGTCTCAATTTCGTATCCTCTCTTCATATCTCCTTCTTTCATGTAACCAATCTATCACATAAAACGATAGATAGGAAGATGTGATGACGAAAACGAAAGCATATGGAAATTTCACTCTTCGTGCTGCTATTAGTTATAAAATTTACGAGCCATAAACACAGGGTACGTAATTAAATTGTATGGTCACTTAAACTGTGATGACATGATGTGGTTTTAAAGCCATCATCAACTTTTGTACAAAATGTTTTTGATGCAAGACTGGTCATTCAGTACAGTGTCCCCACATCTTCCCCACTTCCATTTTCTTTTTTCTTTTCTTTTTCTTCTTTACTTTCTCCCTCCCAATCCTTTGTGAAGTTTAGCCTATGGGAATGGGATCTTGGTTTGTCGTAGAAGTTTTGAGTTCGAGTTTAAGGCTTCATCTCTCTCAAGAGAAAGAGGCCAAGTCAATTACAATTATTACAGGCCCCATGCCTGAATTCGTGATTGCCCAGCTAAAATGGACAAGTACCTACTTTTGGCCTTTCATTCAAGTATATAGCCACAAAGTCACTACTCTTCGAGTCTCTAAATAGTTAAGAGCAATCTTGTTGAGATAGATACATATTCGAATAAAATCCATAGTTCATCAACATTTAGGAATTTTTCTATATTATATATACATATTGTTACGAGAACGCGTTTGTAACTGTTAGATCGATGAAATCACATTTATTATAAAACATAGACTAATGGCATGATATATATAGCATTTCTCTCTCTCTCTCTCCAATAATGATGAATAAGAACACATCAAGTAAGAGAGAGACTCACTAATTAGCAATGGATCATGATTTGACCATCCATGTAGATGTGGGCCTTGGACCCAACAACTCAGCTTTGTCTTTCCGTGGGTCCTTCCTATATTGTCCTAAGTGTAAGTTTGCCTCAAATTGTACGTAACTGCCTCAATTTAAGAATGACTTAGACTTAAATTAATAAACATTAGTAGTGCTACCTTTTTTTTTTTATTCCAATAACTTTTTGATTTACATTCTCCCACTAGACTAGCTAGCATACTCCCACTTTAACTGATAATTATCTCTTTAAAAAAAATTAAAAACAAAACTGATAAATATCTCTCCTACTTTTTTTTCCTCTGTGTTTCACCATGCATTGTGCATGTTCATGTATTTGGGAAAGGGTTTTTTCAGAATCCAACTTTCTCACACAAATAATGGGTTTCAACTTTCTTCTGTTATATACGTCTCACCTCATGTGAGAATCATAATTGTTATCAGAATCGTTGATTTGTTCGATAGATATGAATTACGAAGTACTATTTAGAAACAAAATGGATCCGATTATAACATGTACACCTCAATGATAATTCGTTATTCATAACCTTGATGGACAAGGAGGCGAGTGCACCTTGAGGAGAAATATATATGGACTAATTTTATCTAGATTCCTCAATGACACGGTTGTAACTTTTCCAATTATTTTGTGTATTCAATTCTTTCAAGATTGCGAGGGTTGGTGATGGATGAAATGTCGGTTGGGAAGCACGATCTGATGGAACCTCACTACTTACATTTTTTTATAAAAAAAAAACACATGTTCATATACATTAAAAGTGGACTTAGATCTGTCGTTTGCGAATAGAGCAGACTTTGTTGGGAGAGGTCCCCACTTTGCGCCCGACAGTACCTCGAGGGTTAGTCCCCGCAATCGCGCGGGATACCTTGGTTTTCAAAAAAAAAAAAAAAGTGGACTTAGATCCAATAACTTTTACTAAGACTAAAAAAGTAAATGTGGGGAAGGGTTGGCGTCAATTATTTTATGGGAAGCTCTAGGGAACTCAGGATTCGGAAAAAGATTCCTTGGCCTTTTTCTATCGTGCAGAAAAAATAATTATTATTATGTCCACTATAATCTTCAATTAATTATTAATATTCTTCTAATTATTCTAAAAGGTTTTATTATTCTTCAATTTAATTAGTGTTTCTCCTCCTTGATTCTGAAGCTAGATACCTAGTCTTACAACACAATTATGAGTAATCTGCTGGGCTTGAAATTTTAGCTGAATCTGCCCGTGAACTTGGTCCGAAGTTGCATCAATTATCAAAAATGAAGTGTGAGTGCATGTTATTCTTTCCACCTCTTAAATAATATTAGTACCACTGCAAGAAATTCCCAAAGTTTTTTTTCTGGTAAATAGAAAAGGTTTTACGAAGTTGTAGCTCAAATTTATTTATGCACTCAAAGTCCAGTCTGCGATTCTTCGCTAACGGTACCAAATTATCAATGAAAAATGTAAACGGGGCAAGTCAAGTCATGATTATGGCCAAGAGATGCTTTGCATCCTCTGAAACGTTTTAACCCTCATAAACTAAAAGGGCCAAGAGATGCTGTCTGGCCCAAAGTCTCAAGCCTAACAGACTTCGAGTCCGCAAGAACAGAATCTATCTAGGAGCAAGTTTTGTACAGGAAAAAAGAGCTGAGCTTCCGTTTGGGGCCTGGGAGATGCTACATTGAGGGGGATTTGAGTGAGGGTTCAATCCAAGTTCCAACCATCCAATCATTAAAATGAAACCAAGGACATGTAACATTGATTATTGTCAAGTAAATGCTAGGAAGACAGAAAAAGGTCAAACACTGCACAGAAATTACATGCCAAGTAAATTTTTTTGAAAACCAGAAACTGCACAATTTGCTCTTTCAGTTTTGAAAGAATGAACCAACATACTAATTCTCCTGAGAGCACCAATCTACTCTTTATCTACAAGAAAATACACAAGAGCTGCTCAACAAAGTAAAACCAACGCAGAAACAAGAGATGATCAGTCGATCATTTTATAATCCTTTCTGTCTTTCATCATCTTCAGCCCAACATATCTGCCAAAATTGATCAAACAAAACAGTCAGCACTTTTCAACAACGTTTGCTTTTTGCAAAAACTACAAATACAATGACTGTGTGCAAAAATGATTTCAGGAAATTTACCTCCCAAGCATCATAAGAGTGGCCTGGGGATTTGTCCCTGGTGATATACCGAACGTTGATCCATCCACAACTCTGAGTGCATCAAGGCCAATGACCCGGAAATCAGCATCAACCACCTTCCCCATAATGCAGCCCCCATGGTAGTGCCATATGGTGCTGACTGTGCGGCGACAGAAATCTGCCATTACCTCGTAGTTAGATTGGTCAACAGGCAATGCAGGTCCTACAAACCTAAAATCTTTGCTCCCAAACCAGCCCTGGAACTTGAAATCCTCCATAGACTGGGTCCTGAGTATATCGCCAATCTTGCGGGTCCCATTCACACACCTTTGCACATCCACCGGGTTGCTGAAGTAGTTGAATCGAACAATAGGATTCACCTTGACATCTGTTGAAGCCAGCCTCAGAGAACCAGCTGAGGCTGGCCCAACAGTCTTCTCCATGAGGGTGGCCACAGTGAGGTAGAGAGGCGCAGATGGTGTCCGAATGAACACAGATCTTGCAGGAGATGCAAAAGGGATGACATTGGAGGCTGCTTCAATGTAAGCTCCTGATTCAGTAATGCCAACCACTTGAATCAGTGAGTGCTCCAGTGGAATTGGTGGCACAATTGAGATGCCATTTCTTGGATTATCATAAAGATACTGCCCGACATAAGGAAGATGATGAGCCACTGGGATCCCCCAAGAGGAAAGATAAGGCCTTGGGCCAATACCACTCAACAGAAGTAGCTGTGGGCTTCCAAGGGCACCAGCTGAGAGAATCACCTCGCCATGTTCACGTAACAAGGCATGGTGATACATCCCGATTCGATCACGAAAAACAACCCCCATTGCAGACTGCCTTGACACTGCTGATGGCATAGATGAACCCACCAGAATCCTTTCCACATTGGCATGTGTCACAACTTTGACATTCACTGGTTTTGCATACTTGAAAAGATCAGCAGCACTATGTCTCCTTCCCAAAGTGTCAAATGTTGAACCACCAATCTTGGTCCCCACTACATGATCAAAACTAAACCCATTATAGGGATCAACACCAGCTTGCAATAACCCATCTCGAACTGCGGATTGCCAAGTCCTCAGCTCTGGCCTAAACACAATTGCCCTTTCAACCCACTTATAGGACTCATTCACCATTCGAAAATCCCAATTGACACTGGTTTTCCTGTAAAAGTCTTCATCTGCACGGCTATAGAAACCAGCATTTATGGCACTGCTGCCTCCAAGAATGCGGCCTCGGACATTCGGGACACCATCTTCAGATGTGAA